>CAKNYM010048274.1:37414-72160 GCA_932195095.1 Andricus curvator
TGGACATTTGACAAAAACCGTGGGGGTCAAATTTTACACAAATCTAATACCTTCTCTAGATGAGAATGAAAAATAGAAATTTTCAAGTGCCGTGAGCATTAATGATAGTTGTTTTATTCTTTTAATCGTAAGAAATAGTATTGAGAACATGAAAATAATGAAATATTGTGAAAAAACACACAAGAGATGAAAAATAAAGTAAATAAGCAAAGTTTTGATGAGAATGTGCCCGCTTATCGGGCCGATTTTTTCACTGTTAATGTTATTTTTTACGAATAAAACAAAAACTACACATCCTATCAAAAAGTGACTCATGAGAAATTGGTAGATCTTTTTTGAATGCACAATTTTAGTTCAGCGATCATTTGTCGTATCTTGCATAGTTTGACCGTAAAATTTATTTTTTTTGGATTTTTCATTATTTCTTGTGCAATAAAAATGTGAATTTTCCATTCTTCCAAAAAATTCAAAAAGTCGTTATAATAATCTTGTAGGGCGTGCAAAAAGAAACACTTTTCTTGTCATGACTTTTTTTTCGTATCGTGCGTTGTTTGGCTGAAAATATGAATTTTCGTTTTTTCTTTTGGATTTTGAAAATGCTGTAACTCTGCAAATTTTCATTTTATCGAAAAATGTCATCAGAATAAAATATTTTAATTTTCAATTACTATAAGCGGCCGTACATATAATTTCCAAATATTGAAAAAAAAACGGTCCAAAAAATTTTCAAAATGCCCTCACTTTTTGAATTTTCATCCAAAATGGCTGGCTAACGAACTTGACCTTTAGTTTAGGAGACTAAAAGTGTATACCAAAGGTCAGTCCAATCGGTCAATTCTTTCGAAAGTTATCGTGTTCACAGACAGACTTACATACAGACAGACAGACACATTCGTAAAAACCTGTTTTTTTGGTTCAGGGGGTCTCAAAACGTGGACATTTGACAAAAACCGTGGGGGCAAATTTTACACAAATCTAATACCTTCTCTAGATGAGAATGTAAAAATAGAAATTTTCAAGTGCCGTGAGCATTGATGATAGTTATTTTATTCTTTTAATCGTTAGAAATAGTATTGAGAACATGAAAATAATGAAATATTGTGAAAAAACACACAAGAGATGAAAAATAAAGTAAATAAGCAAAGTTTTGATGAGAATGTGTCCGCTTATCGGGCCGATTTTTTCACTGTTAATGTTATTTTTTACGAATAAAACAAAAACTACACATCCTATCAAATAGTGACCCACGAGAAATTTGTAGATCTTTTTTGAATGCACAATTTTAGTCCAGCTATCATTTGTCGTATCTTGCATAGTTTGACCGTAAAATTGATTTTTTTGGATTTTTCATTATTTCTTGTGCAACAAAAATGTGAATTTTCGATCTTTCAAGAAAATTCAAAAATTCGTTATGATAATATTGTAGGGCGTGCAAAAAGAAACACTTTTCTTGTCTTGAGATGAGAATGTAAAAAACGGATCTTTAACCGAATTGTATTCTAAGTTTTCTATTGTGTAAAGCGGAAGCACCTGCAGTGAGCATTTATCTACATACCAAAATGTAGACTTAAGCAGACTATTTTTTAGAGTCGTACCAGTTAAAGAGTCGAATTTTGTGGGGGCCATACATTAGACCTCGTAGCATTGATAAGTTCAGACTATTCTGTAGCGTAAAAGCCCTGTAAAATCAGAACAACTGTTTTTCTGAGGACCAGAAACACATAAAAAATTTTCCATGAAAAGCATGACCACCTGGTAAAGGGCGTCGGTGAACAAATTTCAAAGAGTCGGCAGGTAGGCAATGGACAAGTTTCCAAAATTATGGGGGTGGTACAATACAATCTATGCATGTGGAGGGGTGAATATCGACTGCTTTTAAATAGTCACCCTCTAGTCATCTTGTCTCAGTTTCTGTTTAAACGTCTTAAACGTCAGAGTTTTTTCGTGTTTTCGAAATCTTTAACAGTGAAAATGGTTTTCGTAGAAGATTTGATCCGTGCGCTTATTGAAATTAGTGGTCGTTTGACGGACGACGAGTGCATTTTCCACTTACGGAATATTTTGTATATGTGTAATACGGATGAAATATTCCGTATATCTCGTATGTTAGCCTCGGGTAGTGCTTTCAGGTTAGCATATAACATATATATGCAGCGAAGTGGTCATTTGTCTGACCTCATGTTACGAAATTTAAGTAAGTGCTTTTCACTTTACGTAGTGCAAGTGCGTGTGGTGTGGGTTTATAATAATTTATTTTTTGAAATTATAGTGGCTAGAGATGTTTATACCGAGTGTTTTCTTCAACCCCAAATCCCCGACCATGCTCCGGCCAATATTATCGACTATTCACCTGGATTCGGTGATGATACGCAATCCGATGACGATGACGATGATGATGATCATCATAACAGTGAAGAACATGTAGAGGTCGTGGAGGAGGGGCCTGTGGAAGCACTCATAGAACCAGTCGAAGATACTGAGTAGAATGACGAACAGGAAGAGGATGAGGAGGAAGCAGAAGAAATAACGTACGAGGAGGATGATTATGACTACGATGAGGAGGATGAGAACGAGGACGAAAATGATGGAGGAGGCAGAACGGCCCCAGAAGGTGAAGTTCATGAAAGCGTGTGGAATGAAAAAACTTATTTTCTTCCAATATTCAAAATTATCAGCTTAAATGAACTCTTTTTCAAATCATTGAAACAATTTGAAATCTTTTGAAATTTTTCGAAATCTTTTGGAACCTTTTGAAACATATCACTTTTTTGAAATAGTAAATAATCTTAATGGAATCATTGAAATATTTTGAAATTTTTTTGATTTTTTCTACCTTGAAAAATGTTAGTGAAATCTTTAAAATATTTAAAACAATCTTTATCGAAATCTTTGAAACCTGTGAGATATTTGAAAATCTTCCAAAACATTGAAATCTTTTCAAATCTTACAAATATTTTTGAAATCTTGAAAATCTTTATAAAATCATTGAAATGTTTTAAATCTTTGAACCCTTTGAAAACTTTTGGAAAAATATTTATTTTCTTTCAATGTTGAAAATTATTTGGCTAAATGAAGTCTTAATGAAATAATTGAATAAATATGAAATACTTGGGAATTTTTTCCGAAATTTTTGAAGATTTTTGGAATGGTTTAAATTTTTTTTCAAAAAATAGAAAACCTCTATGAAATTATTGAAACATTTCAAAATCTTTGTGATTTTTTCTATCTTGAAATGTGTCAAACCACCAAAATAATTTAAAATATTAAAAATATTTTTGAAATCTTCAAAATCTTTATAAAACCAATGAAATATTTTGAAATATTTTTGATTGTTTTGTAAACCTTGAAAAATCTTTAAAATATCTTAAAATCTTTGAAACCTTTGAAATATTTTCAGAAATATTTATTCTCTTTCAATGTTTCAAATTACTTGGTTAAATGAAGTGATTCTGACATGATTGAAGAAATTTGAAATTTTTGCGAATTTTTTGAAAGACTAACAACTTTTAAGTAATAAAAGTCTTTATGAAATCATTGAAATAGGTTGAAATCTTTCTAATTTGTTTTATCTTGAAAAATCTGTGCCGTATTTTTTCAATATTCAGAAAAATATAGAAATATTTGAAATATTTGAAACCTCTGCAAAAGATCAGACATCTGAAAATCTTTGAAATCTTCAAAGCCGTCGACGTCTTTAAAAATCTTGAAAATAGTTGTAAAATCTTCAAAATATTCATAAAATCATTGAGATATTTTGAATTTTTTTTCTAAATCTTGAAAAATCTTTGAAATATTTGATAATTTCTGAAACCTTTGAAATCTTTTGTAATTTTAGTAAATTCACCAAAATCAATAAAATTTTCTACGAGATTTTCGAAATATTTTTTTCAACACATTTTTTATTTTATTCAGGTTAAAAAATTTGTTTTACTAAATAATATTCATATTTTACAGAAAACGATAACCTAATGGTTCTGGCTGATGTTGCCGCTACCGAAAGGTTACGTCATCCCGACACAGAGGATTAGAGGAATGAAGAAGTCGTTATGCACCAAGTTGGAGGTGGCGCTGCAGCTAGTGAGCAGTGTGACCAGGATCAGCAGCAGAACCAGCCAGAAAACGAACAACAGCAACAAGAACAACACCAGCAGCAGGAAACACCAGGTGAGGGGGAGAATTTTTTCCGAATAGAGTATGAGCGATCTCGGTGTTACCCAAAATTTAACTTGAACGGGATCGAGATCAAGGTAAATTTTAACGAACCAACAAATAATCGAGCTGGTGAGTTCGTCGCGTATTGTGAAGAAGCTGTTAGGGCATTGTACAGTTATTTAATGAGTAAAGTCGAAAATAGTGACAGGGTCGGTATTAAATTTAATTCTGAGCAATGGAGACTTTATAATAGACCAATCATTCATTATTAATTTCGATTGGGTTAGGGATTAGAGGGGTGCCGGTTCGAAAAACGTTCCTTTATCACATGGTGATATTAGCAAGCGTTCGCTCTTAACAAGTGTTAAGAAGGACAATCTGTGCCTACCTCGCTCTATTGTAGTCGCACGTATCCATGCCGAACGTGGGACAATTCGTTCCGGTGCGCTAGCCCGTCGATATGAGCAGGTTCGAAAAGGTGACAGTAGCCTACAGACTACGTTAGCTAATGAACTCGTGCGCGATGTAGGAATAGCAATTCCCGAAAATGGTTGCGAGTTCAACGAAATTCATAAATTCCAATTGCATCTTGTCCCTGACAGGATTGCAATTATTATTCATGAATTTTCTACCTTTGGAAAGGGCGTTAAATCACCCCTTTACAATGGGACTGATCTCGTTACCGTAACAGGTGAAACGGTGTTGTATAATTTAAATATCATGCTCGATAATAAAAATTTTTTCCCCATTTTAAATTTAAAGGCAGCGGCAAGTAGCCAAGGATTTTGCATCCCATGCAATAAGAGCTATCTGAACCCTGCTGGGCATAGATGCTCAAACATATGTGCTGCTTGCCGGTCCAAAACCCCACGTCAGACTAGTGGAGAAAATCCGAATGTTATAAATATTAAGTGTAATGATTGTAATAGGTCTTTTCACGGACAGACATGTTTTACCAATCATAATAAGGCAAAATCTTTCTCCGCAAAAACGTCCGTTTTCAATGCTTTACGCATTTGCACGGGTTGCACACGTTTTATTAATTCGTGGGTGGAAAGAAACCATGAATGCGGAAAAATATATTGCTTTAGCTGCAAGCTTCGTCGTGATACTGATCAACAATGCTTTATTTCTCCTGTTTTGGATAAAGCCGTAGAAAATAATCAACTAATAAGTTTTCTTTTTTATGACTTTGAAACACAACAGTGTGAAAAGCTACCTGGTGACCCGGATAAAATTTTCACAAACCAAACCTCTGTGTGGCACAGAGAGTTTGAACCAGCTGTATATGCCTTGAAAATATGAAAGAAATTTGCCAACATTGTGGCTTTCGAGAACATATTATCGAGGGCAAAAATGCAGTTGACCATTTTGTCGAACTACTCACCAGGCAACATAATAAATTTAGCGAAATCATTTTCATTGCGCATAATGAAAAAGCATTTGATTCGCAATTCATTTTGCCTCGGCATGCTCACGTGTGTTTCGGAAAAACTTTCTGAAACCAGATACTATAGGTATTGTACCTCCTGGTGGCTACGGACGAGCCAACAACCAGTCAAACATAGCCATCGAGTGGCTATTGTGGTGCGAGAAAGAGTTAGGCAAAGAGATCAGACATGCAGCCAGGTCCCGTGAATATCGTACACCCGAGGAAATCCTGGTCGATGGTTATTACGAAGACCAGGGAAATAAGTATATTCTACAGTTTCACGGTTGTTTCTGGCATGGGTGTACCGATTGTAGAAAAATCAACCGCGACACGCGTCTAAATAACGGGGATTCGTTAGATGAACGTTTTGAACGTACCTGTGCTCAAAGCGAAAAGCTGCGAAAAACCGGTAACATTCTCACAGAAATGTGGGAATGTAAATTTAAAGCAATAAAACAAAATTCCCCGGATATGATCAATTTTCTGAAAAATCATCCGTTATTATTAAATAACGCATTAAATCCTAGAGATGCTTTTTATGGTGGTCGTACGGGAAATACAACATGTTTTTACGAGATTAAGGATGAAGAGACAATACATTATATAGATACTTGTTCCCTCTATTCTTTCATCTCGAAATATGGAAAATTTCCCGTGGTCCACCCTAACGTACTCGTGGGGGATGCGTGTAAAGCTATAACTGGTGATGGTTTTAACAATTTGAACAGTTTGGAAGGACTCATAAAATGCCGTGTTTTACCGCCTCAAAATCTCTATCACCCAGTACTCCCAGTTAAAGTACATAACAAACTCATGTTCCCACTCTGCAATGCTTGTTGTGTGAATCTCCAACAGAAAGACTGTCAACATGAGCCTGCTATGCGAGAAATTGAGGGTGTGTGGGTGTCAGATGAGTTGAAAAAAGCGGTGGAAGTGGGCTATGAGATAAAATTTATATATGAAATATGGCAATACCAAGTCGTTCAGTGTTTGAATTCATGTTGGGGAAAATTTGGACAACGGGAAAATTTAATGAAATCCTTTTATATAGAGTCATTAAAAGACCTTTCGATGATAAAAGACCTTTTCGTTAATCCTGAAATAGAGGTCTTTGACTTAACTCCTGTCAATGACGATATGCTTTGTGTCTCGTTTAAATACCTGAACGAGGCTTGTAAACCCTCATCAAATACAAATGTAGTGATTGCCGCCTATACTACAGCCCAAGCTCGTCTAGTGTTGTACGACTACCTGTTCTCACAGTTACTGAAACTAAAACCGCTAAACCCGTTTGCAATAAAAGGCGTTTTCTAGAAAACTATGACTCGATCCCGTATGGTTACAAGGGTCCGATCTAGCTCTAAAAATACTCTGGCTTTCTTTCTCTCTCTCACGAGAATATGTATGCATGTTTTAAATAATTGAAAATATGTTTGAATACATGTTATAATGTGTATGCTTTTGCGTGTGTGTGTGCGTGCACGTATCTATATCTATGGGCAATAATCTCATTTCGGTTTTTATTTTTCATTACAGATAGCTCACTAGTATGAACAACAACAACAACAACAACAGAAATATGCCAGGGGGTACAAGTAGAGGTCGTCACGATGAACATTTCTATCCCGAGAAATGTTAACATTCTTCTTAGTGAGTATTGATATTTTTCTGCTGTTTAAAAAAAAATAAACACTGTTCAAACAAATATTTAATACTTTTCTTATTTATTTTTTCAGATTACAAGGAATATGATGGAGACGACCTCGTTTTTGATATTTTGAGACCCTCAGACGATGACTGCGATGAGGATGATGATGATGACGACGGTTTGGAACCAGGTGAGATCCCCAGTGACCAGAGCTTCGTCCGGATCTCGGAGGCAGCCCTAAGCCGCCTGGACGCGGCGAGAAAAGAAGATGCTGCTGTTGCTGTAGTCATCACTGGCAGTGCGCGAAAACACACTGCTAATGAGTGTTGGAGCTCAAGATCATCATCACCGCTCGTAATAGATCTTACGGGCGAAGACGATGGTGATGATGATGATGATGATGACATCAGGATAATAGAGAAAGTATCCGATGAGCCATCATCCAAGAAAAGAAAAACTTTTTGAAAATAAAAAAATCAAGATTGATTAGAATCCCCATAACATTTTGTAAATAGTCTTCGGTATATGATAGTAAAAAAAATTAGATTTATTGTAGTTTTATAAATAGATTTAATTACGCATTCCTCCTTTTTTATTTTTTACCATACACTTCTACGTATGCAAAAACATTCACAGGTTTTTTTTGTAAAACTAAAATTTGAATAAAATAAAAAGGTTCAAACAAATTTCCTCATGTAATTTAATATCGCTCAATTATAAAATTATTCAGTTTTCACGAAAAAGATCCTAGAGTATCACAATATCTTTTTGGAAATTTTCAAAACACTGAAGCGTGGTAGAGGGTGACGGGGATAGGGGGGGGCGGCGGGACGGCGGCCATGTCTCTTAATAAGCTCATTTGAGACATGGGCAGGCACGGCGTTCAGGGTACCAGCTGCTTATCTCGGCCGCGGCAATCAGGCTTACAAGCTTATTTGCCTGGTTGCGTTGCGCACTGTGGTTTTTTAGCTAACTTCGTTTTCAAGTTTTTTTACAATATTAGTTAGACTGTCTATGTGCGTGTGCGTGGGAGGTGGGGAGATGTATAAAAGAAGGTCATCCTTAGATTCATGATTTTATTTGTAAAAGGATACAAGATGGAAGCATCCTTTCACATCGATGATTTGCGGTCCACGATGCCACTTCGCAGCCACATGGCTATCTTCTCTTTGATTTGAAACAATCAACTCCTCATAATTGTCGCTTTAGAACGGCAATATTTCCCATCGATCCGTTTCACTACGTCTATGTTCCTGCAAAGGCTATAAAACCCCGAAACAGTGATTCTTCTGTTCCAGTCGTGCACCTGTGATGAAGTCGAAAACACGTAAACGTCCAATTGGTGTGAAAAACGCCACAGCGTTGCGCGCTTTATACCATCTAAACACCAATCAACGGCGTGTTGAAAAAACATCGGCACGCGTTACGGAAATTAGCCACACCGCGCGGTACGTGGAAAAGTAAAAAAAGTTGTATCGTACAAAGAGGTGGGGTTTTACCACTTTTGATAGCACCCATTATCGGTTCACTTCTTTCAAATCTTTTCTCAACAAGATCCTCGTAAGCAACTATATGGAGCACGCCCGAAAAATGGTACTCGTGCCTAGTGATCGCCTGTCACAACATAACTCAATCGATCAACATTTTCCACAACAACAACAACAGAAAAATGATGTACAAAATATAAATTTTCCTCTTCCAACCACCCAAACTCCTGGTAATGCTCTTAGTAGGTTGGATATGGGAATAAGTCAAATTATAAACTCACAGTCGGTGAAAGGTGATCGTGAAAAATGGAAAATGTACCAACAAGTTCTGCAAAAATTCCTTTCCTTCACTGAGGAATCGCTAAAATCAACGCCAACAAAGAAGCAAGTACCCAGTGATAAGACAAATGGTACGGAGGAGGAGACGAATTATATGTTAAATGACACAACCCCGTTAATACTGGGGATATTGTTTCGCCGGTTCCAAAAACATACAAAAATAAGGCAGAATTATTACTAGAAGAGTTACAAAAATCGGATGTAGAAGATAGAATATATTGGGATAGAAAAGGTACAGTCTTTATCGATGGACGTCGGGTGGAAAATTGAAGCATTATTGATCTTATAAATGACGTATTACGATATAGAAAAAGAGTTGTCGTTCCTGGAAGGCTGCAGTTTGCGAATTTCCTTCGCGAAATATCCATACCACGAGAGCTTGTGGGAAATAGTCAATATTGGAAAGTACACGGCTTTTGAACATTTCAACAAATAAAACGTCAATTCCACTTAAACGAAACAATACAAATAATAAGTCCCAAAGCGAATCTTCAAATCTTTATAAATCAGCGCTTTCAACCGAGAACGAAGATGACGACGACGAAGGCCAACAGTGGGGAGGAAACTGTTCTGGTAACGCTACATTACAAAATAATAAACCGCCTGGAAAAAAATCTTGAATATCTTTTCGTCTACAAAAATGAAAATATTAGAGGATTTATACTATGATCCACAACATCAGGCGTCATACGGAGACATCGAAAAACTTGTATGCGCTACAAAAAATAAGTTATCACGTGAAGAGTTTTTAAATTGGTTACAAATTCAAGATAGTTTTGATCTTCATCGGCCAGTCAGAAAAAACTACAAACGGCCAGTCTTTAAAAGCATACAATGATAATTATTCATATATTTTAGTCGAAATCGATGTGTTTAGCAAGCATGCTTGGTTTGAACCACTTGAAAACAAGTCTGTAACAGAGGTAAAAAGTGCATTTACTCTTATTCTGGAGAAGAGTAATAATCGTATACCGATTTGTCTGCAACCTGCACTCTCAAAGAGCGTATGTGGCGATACTTTACTCACCAAAACACTTACAGATATATTGATATCCTTCAATTACTTGTAACAGCCTACAATAATACACGTCATTCTAGTATTGGTATGCCGCCATCTGATGTTACCCTAGAGAACGGATCCATCGCACGAAAAAATTTACAACGACGTTATTTCAAAAACGATAAAAAGAAAAACCCTAAATATAAGGTTGGTGCTGTTGTACGCATCAGTCGTGCGCGTGGCACCTTCGAGAAAGGATATGAATCGGGATGGAGTGAGGAATTGTTTGTTATCAAACGGGTTATAAGGTGGAGAATATATTCGCCTGTTGTGTACGAGTTGAAGGATTTGGCTGGTGAAGTCATTGATGGACTTTTTTATGAACAAGAATTAGCAGATGTCAAGAATAAAAATGTGCACAAGGACGAGTTTATTGTTAAAAAAGTAATTCAAACACGTGGAAAAGGTTCTAAAAAACAAGTTTTTGTCAAGTGGGCTGGATATCCTGATAAATTTAATTGTTGGATACCTGCTTCTGAAATAAAACGTCTGAAATGAATGAAGATCAGTTTTATCTCATTCTACCTAGTGATAGTAGTATGAAATATTATCCCGACAATACAATCACGCATTTCACAACACAATTGCCACAAGAAATTCGTTCACAAGGGCGTTGGGCAGTTGCTCTTATAGACATTCAATTTCCACGCTCATTTCTTCATGTACGGCCCTGGGAAAGTGTATTGGAAAATCGGCTGGTTCTCATGTTCATCGACGATCCAGATCCAGAATTTCCCGAGCAAAATTATGATTTCTTTGATAAACAAAATGATGATCAGCTGAATGGTAAAGATATCGTGCAAATATTCAAACTACCGAGAATATATTATCTTCAAGGTGGGTTACCTAAAAATTGTTATTAAACAGAGACAAAAAGACAAGAAATTCTCACTGGTACTTGGTTAAAACCAATAGTAGCATTTTTTCCGTCAGGTGTCTATGAGTCTGTGAATGACTTAGTGCGAGCAATTAATAGTACACCAGAAGGCAGCGAACACGTCCGCTTAAAACATGACCAGCTGAACAATAAGTACGTTACAGTGGAAAAAATTTGTAACGATGACTGTAAACGAGTTGGTAGCCATTTTCTTGTAATCAGCGAGAAAATCTCGCGCATTCTCGGCTTTGCACCTGAAACGCTGTTACCGACAGATTCTTACATGGCTTGTCAACCAGCGAGTCTCACAAATGGACTACCTGAAAAACTCTTTGTCTATTGTAATATTTGTGAACCACGCATCGTTGGAGATGCAAAATCATCACTTTTGAGAGTTGTGTCTGTTGATTCGAAAAAAATATACATTTGGCTCCACATAGGTGTCGGGTTTTTCAGCACCTTATTACATACCTCTACTACATACAGGCTTTCGGACCATCGTCGTAACATTTCATTTTAAATGAATAGACTAGTTGCGATGTATTTTTCATCAAACCAAAAATGACTCTATATGACAATTATTACACGAATTAAGTTGGTGGAGGAGGACTTTCACAAATTTTATTGAATCTCCCTACCAAAGAGGACACGGAATTGGCAGTTTTCTAGGTGGACTCTTTCGTCGTGTTCTGTCGTTTTTGACTCGTGGTGCACGCGTAGTCGGTAAAGAAGCGCTACGCACGGGCATGAATGTCATTGACGACTTGCAACACAATATTCTACTAAAAAGTGCCGTGAAAACACGTATTGGAGAATCTGGACAGAATTTAAAGAAACGCGCTATGGAGAAGGTACAAAACCTTATGAGAGGTTCCGAGTATAAATCGCTGCTCAAGAGGCAGAGACTTCAGTCAATCGGTGAACTCGGTTCATCGCGTATCGTGGGTAAAGTTGATAGCAACTCAAGAAAGAAGAAGAAGACAAAGAAAGTAAAAAGATTGTCAAAAGGCAAAAGAAAGAAGAAGACGAAAGGAAAGAAGCTTAAGCGTAAAACGACTGTAAAAAGACGTAAAAAAGCAAAGAAAAAGAGCATTCTGGACATTTTCGGAAATAAATAATAATAATTTACGAAAAATGTCTTTCTTACACTCGCACTCGTGTGAATGCTTGAAATCAGAGCTTGATTTATTTTCTCTACCACCAACTCAAACGTCGATAGAAGGTTCTCAGTGGGTTCACTACAAACCTATTTCATCACTCACTGACGATTCACCCATAGAATTTGTCGTTCCTGGCAATGGAGATGAGTACATTGATTTACCACATACCATGCTGAATCTCAAGATAGCATTACATGCACCAAAAAAAAACAAAGGAAAATGAAGCTTCTATAGCACAAATAGCTCCTGTTCATAATATATTACACTCAATGTTTAATCAGGTGGATGCATACTTTAATCAGAAACTAGTATCACCACCAAATAATGCTTATGCTTACAGAGCATACATTGAAACATTACTCAACTATGGACCAGCTGCGAAATCAAGTAATCTTACAGCGTCTTTGTGGGTAATTGATAGTTCCGGGCAGATGGAAGGTATTGCTGAGGAAAATAAGGGGCCTTAGCTCCGTCCCGCATATTTTGGTGCTGGAAAAAAATTGACTTGATTGGTCATATACACTGTGATGTTTTTAATCAGGATAAATTTATGTTGAATGGTGTAGAGCTTTGCCTTCGTCTCGTACGTTTTAAAGATGCTTTCTGCCTCATGGATCCTACAGGTTAGGCATCCATCCATATTGAAGAAGCCACTCTTTTAGTTTGTCGAGCAAAAATTAGTCCTGGTATTTTACTTGCTCACGCGAAAGCACTAGTTCAGAGGACAGCCAAATATCCTATTACCAGGGTAGAAGTGAAAGCACTTACCATTCATGCTGGTAGACAGAGCGAGACTCTTGATAATGTAGTGCTTGGACAACTACCCAAAAGAATAATCATTGGATTCGTCGACAATGCTGCATACAACGGAAACGCCACGAAAAACCCGTCCAATTTTCAAAATTATAAAATAAATCACTTTTCACTATATGTGGATGGCATGCAGATCCCATCGGAACCTATGGAACCAGATATTACAAAAAATAACCTCTACGTTGAGGCACACCACTCATTGTTCACTGGATATGGTATTCATTTTCTCAATGAAGGAAATAATATAGATCGTGATGATTATGCATACGGATTCTGCCTTTTTGCATTTGATCTTACACCAGACTTATCAGCACACTGCTACTCACATTGAAATCTTGTAAGCCATGGTTCTTTAAGAATTGAGGTTCGTCTCGAGGAAGCACTTGCACACACTATCAATTGTCTAGTTTATGCCGAGTACGACAATGTCTTGGAAATTGACGGTGCAAGGCAGTTATTGCAGACTATAGCAATTGATTTGACGAAACAAAGGATTCGTCCAGTTCGAACATGTATGGAATCCAGTTTTGTGACAAAGGACTCGTCTCTAAACCGGTTTGAGCATGTCAACTCACGACACTAATTCAGATTCTACGTGAAATTTTGAGTTAAAAGGTCACAGAGTAATCGCAATAGTTTTTCTTGCAACATTAGAAACTTTAAAAAATATAATACTTATTGATGACGTGCGCTGAAGGCGACTTCAAACGCATCGGCGTTCAGTAACAGTTAATAGGCGTTATCCGTCCACGATGCGTTTGAAGTCGCCTTCAGCCCACGTTATCGATCAGTATTATATTTTGTAAAAGTTTTTAATGTTGCAAGAAAAACTATTGCGATTACTCCGTGACCTTTTACCGCAAAATATCACGTAGAATCCGAATTTCAACAAGTGAAATGCTAATCTTTCTTTTTTAATGAGTTTTTCTTGCATGATACGGAGAGGATACGATGTGGATACTATAAGGATACGCTGTAGCGTATCCGTTCCGTTCGTTCGGTCCGCCAGGGATGGGTGTGACACGAGGCATCAGTGCTTTAGAAAGTGATGGAACATGTCACGATTAATCATTTTTGCCTGCTATATGCGTGTGACACGAGGCATCAGTGCGTTAGAAAGTGATGGAACGTGTCATGATTTTTCGTTCTTCAATTGAAGTCATTGATCCCAACGGAGCTGCCTTGATCTGCGCTTGCTTGGATTACAGTGACGTTCATTGGCTACAGTGCGCGTCTGCATTTGAATTTTAAATACGTATGCAAACTAGAGCCAATGAGTGCCATTCAGTCGAAGCATGCGCATGTCTTTCGGGATCACTGTAGGAAATAGTAATCGAATCGAATCGTAGTTCGAGTTCGATAATACGACAACGTGTTTCTTCGTATTTAGTAATGTGATCCGCCTGTTTGTATACAAACTCGTGTACGTTTTGGTTCTACTTTACCTATAGAATCTCCATTTCTTTATAGTGACATATTCGAATAATTCTTTTTTTCGGTTTGAATAGGGTCATCCACTATTTTTTTTTTATTTTTGCCTATTAAAGTATATGCTCTAGAATCATTAATAATACCAGCATAGTATAAAAAAAAACTTTTTTTCGAATTTATATTTGAAAAAAAAATTTTTACACATTTAAAATTCCTATTTCTGTCGCGCCCATTCCGCCATCTTGATGTGACGTAGCTAGCCGCAAACGCTTGTAAATAAGCCGGGCGATTCACGCTTTTTTCATAAAAATTCAAAACAAATCAGCACTACAATAGTCTTTTGTGCCTCAATGCAAGAAGACGTTTTTTTCAAAAATTCAGGAAAATTATTCATATCCATACCCAAAGGTGAGGAACGAAAAAAATGGTACAAAATTGTTCGTCGTGACATGTGCCCTACCACATCTTTAACGTCAATAGCGTATATTGTTGCGTAGATCATTTCAACATAAGCAAATATTTTTATTTAAAATAGAAAACTATCAAATATGCTTTTTTGATAACATAAAACCCGTACTTTACTGATATTCAACAGTGTTATATATATGGGATGCCGAGATACGTATGTGCACTTAAACCTTAAAATCAAATTGTTTATTGGCGCAACAAGTATTATAAGATTATATATTTTTTAAGTTTGGAATCATGCTACTATTTTCAAAAAAGAGTGTCCGCTAAAGAGCGAATATATATTTAATTCTTATATTTTATCAAGTGCAAAATCAAGTGAGGTTAAAGCTCGCTTTATTTCAACGGCGTCAACATCTATAGTCGATTATTTCGTTTCCTCTCTATTTGTTTTATTTAAACTAAAATAAATACGATATTATAATCTTGATCAAATAACTAACTTTAAATTCAATACAATACACCGGTTTGAATACTTTTTCGCTTTCACTCCTCGAGTCTCAGCAACATTGAAACTGGAGCACTTCGCACATAAATCACTTATCATAACTGTACTCACTTTTGGCAAATTATCCGAACTTATCCAGAAATATTGATACTTCATAAAAATAAACCCTTTTTGCCAAAAAACGTTGATAATTAATTATTTCGATTGTTTTTATCAAATTGACCATGTATTTTCTTCGATTTTGACGGCGCGTGACGTCACACCACGTGTTTCGATTAAGTTTTAATTTCACATTTTAATTCTTTGAGAGTCAAAGTTTATAAAAAACTCAACTATAAGGCAAACAAAATTTTTGTGGATGACCCTATAGAAGAATGTCAGAGATCTGTGTATGTCTACAGATCAACCATTTTATAATTTAAAAAGATGTTCAAATTAAGCATTTTTACGCTCTTAAGGGACACTCCTATTTTTAAAAAAATTACCGATACTTTAAGGAATTAATCAAAGTAATCAATTAATTAATTAATCAAAAATTTCGAAGAAACTTAATGGATTAGGAGAGTTTTAGATAATTTCAAAAGAATGCAAGGTATTCTTAAAAGATTTACATAATTTTAAAGTGATTTTAAAGATTTCAAAGAACTTGAAAGATTTTAGGAAATGTTGAAAGATTTGAAGGAATTTTGTATTTATTTCAATAATTTGAAGAAATTTCAAAGGATTGGAAATATTATAGGGTGTTTTGGAAGAACCTAAGGCATTTTCAAAAGATTTACATAATTTCAAAGGATTTTGAAAGATTTTGAAGGATTTGAAATGTTTTAGGGTATTTTCAAAGATTCTAAGAAGTTTTCAATTGATTTCAGTAATTTAATTGGATTTCAGAGGATTTAAAAAATATCAAGTGGTTTTAAAAGATTTGAACTGAATATATATTTTAGGAAAATACCATATTTCAGAGAATTCCAGAAAATTCCAAGGAATTTTTTGTTATTGCAATAATTTGAAGAAATTTCAAAGGATTGGGTATACAGGGTGATTCACACTTCATCATACACCTTGTATATACAGATTTCTTGTAAAAAACTAAACCACAAATTACAATGGCAAAATGTTGTACGCTCAATAGTTTTTACACTATGGATTATTGCAGCGAGCCAATAGGAGGTTGCTATTCTCGCGCGTTCATGAGCATCTTGCGCGAACGAACTGTTGATGTCTTACTTCAAGTTAGTATGAGAATGCCTGTTCAGATTGTATAATTTCCCCTCCGTTTATTTTTGCATAAGGTTTTGACTCTTTGGTGCGACTTCACACTTAAACGAGATTCGAAAATTATCAAGTATCTTTCAATGGCAACAAAATTGCAATACATTTCTCGAGGAATTCATTACCTAAATTATATGCATAATTTGCTTTGAATTCTGTAGAAGCCTCCTGAATTCTTTGCATTCTGCAAAATTAGTCAAGTTAGATCAACTGCTACGCTAGCAGTGAATGAAGCTGAATTTGTTATTTGAATTCCACAGAATTCTCCCGAATTCCGTAGAATTTCCTTCCAAATTTTTTCATTATAATTTAGAAAGTTTTTAATACTTTTCAAGCTATGACAATACAAATTGAATTATTTGGTATTTGAAAACTTTTGACTTCTCTAAATTTCCGAATTATTTACCAATTAGTCAAGTTATGTCGAGGACTTAGCTTCCAGCGAGTGATGATGTAATCGATTCTTGAATTCCACAGAATTCTTGAAAATGCCCTGTAACATTTTTGAATATTTAAAATCTCTTTGAATGTCACCGAATGTTTTTAAATGTAAATTTCTAAATCCAATTCCGGGTAGTATTTCGAATAACGAATAAATGAAAGAAGGCTCTGCCAATGTAGAAACTTTCTAAATTTTTAAACAAATGTCTCTCGCATTCGAAGTCATGAAACTTAATTTTATTTCTGGAAATAAAGAAATACCTTCGCTCGACTTTGATAAACGTCTAGTTTTTCGACTGAAGAATTCAAACAAGGGATTTTATTTTTTTAAGCAGATGACTGTTTGTCGTAAAAACGCGACCAAAACAGTCTGAAGCCTCAGTTAAAAAACTGTCCAAAAATCTTTGGAACCTTCTTTTCTCAACATACTTAGCAATTTCTTCAGAAGCTCATGAGATTTCTCCGTCAAAACCAGACTCTTAGTTGGATTCTTCAGGTGAAAAATTACCTAAAAAGCTTGCGAAAGCGATTTCATAAACATTTATCAGATGTAGTTCATTATTTCTGTAAATAATAAGGACTCTCATAACTTTCAATTACTTCACAATTTTTGAAATCTCGTAAGAGTCTGAGAGTTTAAGAAATGATTTAGTTCTGTGATAAAAAATAATTAAAAAATGAAAAGTAAGATATAAGTAACTAACTTCATAAAATAAAATTAGAAGTTGTCCCTCATCTGTTGTTTTCCCGAAACTGACATTTGCATATTCACTGATACGACAGTGCAATCTCACAAAAGTTAATTTAAAGTGAAATAATGATGAATTATACCTCAGAAGAGTATACCGAAATGTTAATAATGTATGGCGAATGTGGGCGGAACGGGAATGCAACTTCACGAGAATACGCATTAAGTTTTCCAAACCGAAGGCACCCTAACCCACAACAAATTTTGCATTTAGTGAATAGAGCGAGAGAAACACGAAATTTAGTTCCTGTTCGAAGAAGCTATGGGCAAGGAGATGCAGGAATTCAGTTGCCTGTGCATAATGAAGACGCGATTGTGAATAGTGTTCTTGAAGAACCTTCCATCGGTATACGGGGTCTTGCCGCAATACAAGGAACAAGTCACAGTACTTGCCAAAGGGTGTTGAAAAAGAGTAATCTCCATGCGTATCACTTTTTAAGAGTGCAAACGTTGCAAGAAAATTACTTTCCCAGACGCCTACAATTTTGCAACTGGTTGCTAGGACGACATGCCAATGATCCAAATTTTGTAAAGACCATTATGTTTACTGATGAATGCACCTTCACAAGAAATGGAATTTTCAATTCCTGAAATTGGCATCATTATGGTTTCGAAAATCCTCATGTCACACTTCCAACCCTAAATACTCAAAACCGATTGAGTATAAATTTATGGTGCGGCATTGTGGAGGAACATGTGGTAACCTTTCATTTCATGAATACAATCACATTTGAATGGTGAAATGTATGCCGAATTCCTGGAGAATCAATTGCCTGGTCTTGTAGAAGATGTACCGTTGAATCTTCGTCAGAGACGCGTTTTCCAACAAGATGGAGCTCCGGCACAAAATTCGCTCGTTGCGAGAAGAGTTTTGAATAATATGTTTCCCAATGCTTGGATTAGCACACGCGGTCCACTTGCTCAATGGCCACCAAGATCACCTGATCTTATTTGTTGTGACTTTTTTCATGGGGATTTCTAAAAGAAGAAGTTTATCAGACGCTGGTGCATACCAGGGAAGAACTTCTTAATCGGCTACAAGAAGCATTTGCCTTAATTACCCCCGACATTCTTCGGAAACTGTGAAGCAACATTGTGCGGCGCTCAGAATTATGTGATGAACATGCAGGGTATGGAAGTTATTGTGATTTATGTATTTTGAAAATCGGTTTTTTATAGTCAAACTTTTTTCACTAACATAATTCAAAATTGATACAAGAACGGAAAAGATTCCTTGATTCAAGGCAAATCGTTTGATCCATAATATTAATACACTTTATTGAAGATTAAGGAAGTTATTCTCATTTATAATATTTGAGTCATCTGCTCCAAACAGAAAAACTTTTTTCATTGACATAATTCAAAGTTGACGCATGAATAGAAAAGACTTTTTGATCCTAAGTTTTCAAATAGGGTAATTCTGACAATTTTTGTAGAGAAATCATAAAGCTGGGAAAGGAAATGGTGCTATAGAACTTTTCCCATCCCTTTTCCAGTTCGAAAAATTATCATTTCGAATACAAAATTTGATTTGTCTGATTTGTCTTTGTGTTAAAATTTTTTTTTGTATTATTTTGTAGTTTTACATTTTTTGTACATTTCTATTTTTAAATTGATCAAAATGAAGAATTTGGTTTTTCTATTATTGAAAAAAATAACTAATGCTTCCTCTATGAGGAAGCAAATACATTTGCTAACGGGAAGCAAAGTGCTCGTGAAATGAGTACCATATAATTATAAATACAAACAAAGTGGAAACACTCGAGACCGAATTCACAGCTAGTTTTTAATGTTGCTCACCTATTATCATGGCAAATTTTAAAATAAATTAATAAAATTAAAAATAAACTAGCTGTGAATTCGATCTCGAGTGTTTCCACATTGTTTGTATTTATAATTATATGGTGCTCATTTCACGAGCACTTTGCTTCCCGTTAGCAAATGTATTTGCTTCCTCATAGAGGAAGCATTAGTTATTTTGTTAAATAATAAACAAACTAAAGTCTTCATTTTGATCAATTTAAAAATAGAAGTTTACAAAAAATACAAAAGTACAAAATAATGCAAACAATTTTTGAAATACAAAGACAAATCAGACAAATCAAATTTTGAATTCGAAATGATAATTTTTCGAGCTGGAAAAGGGAAGGGAAAAGTTCTGTCGCACCTTATCCTTTTGACAGCTTTATAATTAAAAAAAAAAAATTGTCAGAATTATTCTGTTTGAAAATTTATGATCAAAGAATCTTTTCTATTCATGCGTCGTCAACTTTGAATTATGTCGATGAAAAAAGTTTTTGTTAGAAACAGATGATTCATATATTATAAATGAGCATAACTTCCTTAATCTGCAATAAAGTGTATTAATATTACAGATCAGTTGATTTTCCTCGAATCAAGGAATCTTTTCCGTTCTTGCATCAATTGTAAATTATGTTAGTGAAAAAAGTTTTACTATAAAAAAGCGTGTTTTCAAATATTATGCATAACCATAGCTTCCTTACTCTTCAATAAAATGTATCAATGCTATAGATCAATCGGTTCGTCTTGAATCAACACAACTTTGCTATTCTCGCGTCAACTTTAAATTATGAGAATTAGAACATTTTTAGTATAAAAATTGATTTTAAAAATATATAAATTACCATAACTTCCCTACTCTTTAATAAAATTTATTAATCAATCGATTAGTCAATCGATTCGTCTCGAACCAAGGAATCTTTTATATTCTTGCATCAACTTTGAATTATATTGAAGAAAAAAGTTTTACAATGAAAAACCGTATTTTCAAATATTATGCATTACCATAGCTTCCTTACTCTTTAATAAAATGTATTAATATTATAGGTCAATCGATTTGTCTCGAATCAACACATATTTTCTGTTTTTGCATCAACTTTGAATTATGTTAATGAAAAAAGTTTTACTATAAAAAACCGATTTTCAAAATATATAAATTACCATAACTTCCCTACGCTTTAATAAAATATATTAATATTATAGGTCAATCGATTCGTCTCGAAGCAAGGAATCTTTTATATTCTTGCATCAACTTTAAATTATATTGAAGAAAAAAGTTTCACTATAAAAAACCGTGTTTTCAAATATTATGCATTAACATAGCTTCCTTAATCTTCAATAAAATGTATTCATATTATAGGTCAATCGATTCGTCTTGATCCAAGGAATCTTTTATATTCTTGCATCAACTTTGAATTATGTCAATGAAAAAAGTTTTACTATAAAAAACCGATTTTTAAAATATATAAATTACCATAACTTCCCTACGCTTCAATAAAATATATTGATAGTATAGGTCAATCGATTCGTCTCGAACCAAGGAATCTTTTATATTCTTGCATCAACTTTTAATTATGTCAATGAAAAAAGTTTTACTATAAAAAACCGATTTTTCAAATATTATTAAGTGCTCAGAAAAAATGCAACAAATATTTTTCGAAATCCTTGGGTCAGTTTCAAGATATTAGTCGGTAAAATAAGCCCTCCAAATTTCATCAATTTATCTGCGACCGATTTCAAGTTATCGTGTTCACAAAAAAGCGTGACATCCACACATCCAAACACACATCCACACATCCAAACACACATCCACATACACACACAACCGGACAATTGCTTAGAACATTGTATTAAACATTTTTAAATTGGGGAAGGTTCAATTGAATGAATTTGAAAATTTTGGAAAATGTTACCATTACAAAGCTTCCTCTATAATGAAGCAAAAGAACCTAACATTCTTTAAGCTTAGTAGACTTTCTTTCTTGAAAATTTATTAACAAGTCTGAAATAAAAAAACACTTATTCTACCCGAACAAGTCGTTCATTTCCATTTCTTGCAGAATTTCAGTTACTTGTATTTTAATAAAATTAACAATGACTAAGATTACAGAATGGAATGAACTTACTTTCGTGATAATTTATTTAGAAGCCTAAATAAGTAGTCTATTTGCTTCAAGTTTTATGATGATTTTAATTTACATAACATTCAGACTCTTTTAAAAAACAGAAAAGACTTCTGTTAGAACGTGTAAATAAAAATTTTATTGAAATTTAAGTCCGCAGAATTTGAAACAAGATATTCGATTTGTGCATTCCATTTTTTTATGAAACTGCAGCTAAAAATGAATTTTGCAGTTGAGATATGCTATCTGCAATAATTTAGTTTAGAGTTAGTATTTAAATCGGGGGATTCCCTAAACAAGTGGCAGTGATATGTTTAACGAACTTCACGTTGTTTCTATACTTTTTTGTCTCTGGTCTGACTGTTACGACTTTTTGTACTAACTTGAAGTAAGACATCAACAGTTCATTCGCGCAAGATGCTCATGAACGCGCGAGAATAACAACCTCCTATTGGCTCGCTGCAATTATCAATAGTTTAAAAACTATTAAGCGTACAACATTTTGCCAGTGTAATTTTTTGTATGGTTTTCTACAAGGAATCTATATATACAAGGTGTATGATGAACTGTGAATCACCCTGTATTGTAGTGTATTTTAAAAGAATCCGAGGTATTTTCAAGAGATGTCACTAATTTCAAGGAATTTCAAAAGATTTTAAAGGGCTTAAAATATTTAAGGGAATTTTGAAGGATTTTAAAGAATTTTGTATTTATTTCAATAATTCGAAGGAATTTTTGAAGATTATAAATATTTTAGGGTATTTCAAAAGAATCCAAGGTATTTTCAAGAGATTTCAACAATTTGAAGGAATTTCGACAAAATCAGAGGATTTGAAAACTCTTAGAGTTTTCTTTAACATTCCAAGGATTTTTCACTTGATTTCAGTAATTTAATTGATTTCAGAGGATTTGAAATATTTTAGAGTAATTAAAAAGATTCCAAGGCATTTTCGGAAAAAATATCAAGTTTCAAGGAATTTAAAAAAAGTTTCAAGGATTTGAAAATCTTTAGTTTATTCTGAAACATTTCAAGGAGTTTTCAATTAACTTCAGTAATTCAATTAATTTCAGAGGATTTTAAATATTTTTGAGTATTTTAGAAGACTCCAAGGCATTTTCGAACGCTTCAAAAAGTTTCAACTTTCAAGTAATTTTAAAATATTTCAAATAAATATTTAAGGAATTTGAAAAGACTCCAAGGCATTTCCAAAAAATTTCAATAATTTAAGGGAATTTCCAAAAATTGTAATTTGAGATTTGAGAACTTCTAGAGTATTTTAAAAGATACCAAGACATTTTCGAAAGTTTAAAAACGTTTCAAGTGATTTTTAAAGAATCAAAGGATTTTTTTAAATAATTTCAATAATTTGAAAGAATTTCAAAAGATTGCAAATATTTTAGGGCATTTTCAAGAGCTTTAAAATGTTTCAATCGATTTCAAAGTATTTGAAATCTTTAAGAGTATTTCAAAAGATTATAATGAATATTTAATTAGTTTCAGAGGATTTGAATTATTTTAAAGTATTTAAAAAGATTCTAAAGCATTTTCAAGAGATTTGAAAAAATTTCCATGTGGTATTGTATCAAAGAGTTTCCTAAAATTTCGAAAATATAGATCGATTTTATAGGACCTATGCCAGGTTTTAGGGTATATTAAAAGATTTCAAGGAATTTTCAATTCATTTTGGTAACCTGATAGGATTTGAAATGATTAAAAATATTTCAGGGTACTTCAGAAGATTCCGAAGCACTTTCAAGAGATTTACAAATTTTAAGGCATACCAAAAGATTTTAAAGTTGTTACAATATCTTAGGGTATTTTAATAACAGTTCAGTAATTTCAAGTGATTCAATTCTCTTTTTTCCGCCGTTATTTATTTGTCTCTAATGAGCCGAAAAGGAGGTAATTTGGAAACCTAATTTTGATTTGTGAATGTATTTCATGCTCTTTTTGCATAAAATTATTCATAAGAAAGTAGATTTCATTTCGATTTCAAATTAAAAAAAAACGATTCTCGCTATTTGAGGGATTTTTAAAAGGGCACTTTGAGAAGATTAAAAAAATTTCTAGGAATTCCCAAGGATTTGACTGATTTTAAGACATTTGAAAAATTTGCATAGGGTAATAAAAAGTTTCCTGGAATTTAAAAAAATATAGAACGATTTCGTAGGGCCTATTATGATATCTCGAAAAATCCCAAGTGATTTTGTAAGATTTCCAAAGATTTCAATGATTTTAAGGGATTTTGAAAGCTCACAAGGTATTTTGACCAATTTTCCAGGATTTCAGGTTATATCATCAGATTTCATGTCATTTCAAGGGATATTATAATATTTGAATAGATTTCTAAGAATTTATTCACACGAATTCATGGATTTCGTATGATTTCAAAAAGATTTTCAAATATTTCAAGGTATTATGAAAGATTTCAAAGAATTTGAAATATTTTAGGATATCTTAAAAGATTCCAAGGAATTTTCAATTAATTCAAAGAATTTGAAATATTTAATGTATTTTTGAAAACCAAAGGAATTTCTAAGAGCTTCAATACATTTCAAGGAATTTCAAAAGATTTTAAAGGATTTGAAATATCTAAGGGTATTTTTAAATATTTCAGGGGATTTTCAAGAACTTCAAAAGTTTCAAGTGCTTCCAAAGAATTTGAAATATTTTAGGGAATTTTAAAAGATTAAAAAGTAATTTATAATTAAAATTTTAAATGAATATGAAAATTTTTCTATAAATTCATTATTTTATGATATTTTAAAAGATTCCAAGGGATTTTATAAAATTTCCGAGGATTTCTCTGTTTTTGAAGGATTTTTAAAGCATTCTAAGTTTTTGAATAAAGGTCAAGGATTTCAAGAAGTATCGTCAGATTTAATAGAATTGCACGAGATTTAATTTCGAATTCACCCTGAATTCTTATAAATTCTTTTGAATTCTGCAGAATTCTTTGGATTTTTTTAATTCACGTGAATTCTTTAAAATTCATTTAATTCTACTGAAGTCAATGTATTTTTTGTTTCTTTTTAGTGTTTGTTTAATTCATCTGGAAGTTGGCACTTTATCAAATTGTTTTAAATTTTCTAGAATTTTTCTGATCTCATTTTAAACTTACTGAATTCAATGCATTTTTTCATAGTTTTCATTTCTCTTAAATTTCCCTAAATTCACTACAATTTAACTTAAATCAAGGAAATTTTGTATTTGTTTTCAATCTTTCTGAATTTAAGTTGAATTGTTCTGAAGTCTTATGCAATTATCCTGAATTAGTTAAAGTTTACCTGGAATTTTCATAAATTTCACCGAGTTCTTTGAAATTCTTTTAAATTCAAAAGGACATTAGTTACATTATTAGTCCTCATTAGTCACTGTTAGTCACTTTTTGGTCAGGGAATTGTTCGCTTTTGGTCAATCCTTTTGTTTAAATATGTCACTCTTTCAATTTTTTCAAGCAAATTAGGCTGTGGTAGCCTATAAATTGGAAATGTATGAATTCAAATTTGTTTTAATTCTATTATAAAAGATTCTATATGTAAATAAAGTTACAAGTTTGGAATTTTGGTCTTATTAATGGCCAGCGAATTTTATGAATGAAGTTTTGTGGAATCCCTGATAATATATATATCTTAATGAAACCAGGGTGACCGCAGATTAGGGAAGCCTTGGAAATCAGGGAAAAGTCAGGGATTTTGAAAAAATGGCAGAAGTCAAGGAATTTCTGTAAGAAGAACTTAAAGTCTCTGTCAAAAGTAATTGGGGCTGCCAAACAGTCACTTTCAGAATTTTATTGAGATCATTTAGAATATTTCAAACGATGCCAAGAAATTTTTTTAATAGATTTAAATAATTTGAAAGTTGGAGAGCTGGGAACAAAAATTGGGGGTAATGAGAAATAAAAATAGGATAAAGGATAAGGAAGTTTTCATCGATCACGATTTGACGAGAAAGGAAAGGGATGTTCCGAGAATGCTGTACGACAGGGCTAGGAGGGAGAGGAGTGAAGGGAGATCGGCGAAGGTAGGATATCGGAAAATAAAAATAAACGAGAAAATGTGGGTGTGGGACGAGGAGAAAGAGGTGTTGAAGGAAGTGCAGGGGAATTTGTTTCGTAGGAAGTAGGGGGGTGGGGGCAATGCAGGGTAGAGGAGTTGTGAAGGTGCTTTACTGGAACGTAGCAGGGGTAAAGAAGAAGGATGAGGAGTTCTGGAGGTATATCCAGGCATTTGATGTGGTAGGACTGGTAGAGCCGTGGGTGGAAAGAAAGGAATGGGATAAAATAGAGCCAAAGCTGCCAAGGGGGTATAGGTGGAGACTCCAGGAGGCGGTCAGAGTGAAGAAGAAAGGAAGGGCTAGTGGGGGAATTATAACGAGGATTAGAGATGGATTAGAGGAAGAAGCTCACGGAGAGGAAGAGGGGGAGGGAGTGCAAATGAGGAAAGTAAAGATAGGAGGGGTAATGTGTAAGTTTGTGACAGTGTACAATAAGGATGGGATGGAAAGAATTAAAGAAAGGGTGGAAGACCTGTTAGGTGAAAGAGAAGAGGGTATGGTGGTACTGGGTGGGGACTTTAACGCGAGGATGGGGAGGGAAGGGGGCCTTTACAGGGAAGGGGAGAGCTTCGAAAGGAATTCGAAGGATAGGTTAATAAATAAGGAGGGGGAGATTCTAAGGGACTGGATGGAGGATAGAGGCTGGGCGGTGGCAAATGGTATGGCAACTGGGGACGAAGAGGGAGAATACACATACGTAGGTAAGGTGGGGGTATCGGTAATAGATTATGTAGTTATGAATATGCAAGGGTGGGAGGAGATGGAGAGATTCGCAGTAGAAGGGAGGGTAGAATCAGACCATCAGCCATTAGGGTTGTGGATAAGGGGTGAGAACGGCGGAAGGCAAGGTGGGGAAGAAGTGTCGACGGGGGAGAGGGTTAGCTGGACGAGGGAGGCGATAGAGAAATATAAGGAGCAGTTAGGGAAGGTACTCTTCGAAGGGGAGACGGTGGAAGAGATATGGGAGGATTTAAAAGAGAAAGTGAAAGGGTGCGTGCAAAAGAAGATATTCAAAAAGAAGAAGAAAGAAATGGTGAAGCCGTGGTGGGATAGGGAATGTAAAAAGATGAAAAGAAAGGTGAAGAGGAAGTATAAGAAGTGGAAAGAGGGTACTGCGAAAAGGGAGGAGTACGTAGAAATGAGGAAGGGGTTTAGATTGATGTGTAAGAAGAAAGAACAGGAAAAGGAGAAAGAGCTGGAGGAGGAGTTAGGAAATGTTAAGACAGAAGGGGACGCCTGGAAGATAATAAATAGGTTTAGGAAGCGTAGAGTAGGGATAAGCGACAAGATAGGGAGTGAGGAGTGGAGGGAGTTTTTTAAAGAATCATTTCAGGTCTCAGATTCAAGGAAGAGAGATGATGGGAGTAGAAGAACGGGGGAGGCAGAGATGGAGGAGTTGAATGACGAGGAGATAGAGAAACAGATAAGGAATTTAAAAAGGTCAAAATCAGCAGGGCTGGATGGGCTAGAGAACGAAGCATGGCTGTTTAGTACACAAGAGGTTAGGGAGAGGCTGAAGGAGGTAGTGAAGAAAGTATGGAGGGGGAAGGGATTCCCACGAGGGTGGAGAGAAGGATTAATAGTGCCTCTCTATAAGAAAGGAGAGAGGGATAGGCAGGAAAATTATAGGGGGATTACGCTAATGAATACGGCGTATAAAGTATACGCGATAGTAGTAGCGGAGAGGCTGCGGAAGGACGTCGAGGGGAAAGGAATATTGCCAGAGACGCAGGCGGGCTTTAGGGCAGGTAGGAGTACTATCGACAATATCTACGTTCTGCAGCACGTGGTGGATAGAGAATTAGCGAAGAAGGGGTCGAGAGTGTACGCGTTTTTTGTGGATATAAAAGGCGCGTTTCCGTCGGTGGATAGGGGGAGGTTGTGGGAGGAGATGGAGGAGAGGGGAGTGGAGAGAGGCCTGATCGGGAGGGTGAGGGAGATATATGAAGAAACCAAAGATAAGGTAAGAGGAGGACAGGGGATTTCGGAGGGATTCTGGATGGATAGGGGGTTAAGACAAGGGTGTCCGCTTAGCCCGACGCTTTTTGCGATGTTAATTGCGTATATGGAAAGTAAGCTGGAGGCCGGAGTGGTAGGAGGAGTCAGGATAGGAGGGGCTAGAATTTGGTCGCTAGCGTATGCAGATGACATTGTGTTGTTGGCAAAAAGCGAGGAGGCCTTAAAGGAAATGATGAAGAGGTTGAGAAGATACCTGGATAAGAACAAGTTAGAACTGAATGCGGAAAAGTCCAAGGTTATGGTTTTCAGAAAAGGAGGTGGAAGGGATAAGGAAGGGCAGTGGAAGTGGAAGGGAAAGGCGGTGCAGGCGGTGAAAGAGTTTGTGTACCTGGGCTTCTTGTTTCGGAGGAATGGCGGAGTGGATGGTCACATAAAAGAGAGAGTGAGGAGGGCAAATGTGGTGATGAGGCAGGTGTGGGGGTTGGGAAAGAAGTTATTCGCAGATGATTTTGGAAGGAGAATGAAATAGTTTGACTCACTAGTGATGAGTGTGCTATTGTATGGAGTAGAGGTGTGGGGGTGGAAGGAAAGCGAAGAGGTAAATAGGATACAGGAGAGATATGTAAAGTGGACACTGGGGTTGGCAAGAAACACGCCTAATTATATTGTCTGGAGGTAGACGGGGAGAACGAGTGTAGGGATTCTAGCGGGGAGTCGAGCGTGTAAATATGAGGAGAAATTTTTGGAAGAGGGGGGAAGTAAGCTGGTTAGGGAGTGTTGGTGGGAGAAGGAGAACAGGAGAGGGGGTGGGAAGATGGAGGTTGAAAGAGAAAGGTATTTTAGAACGAATGGACTGCATATGGATGAATTGAGAAGGATGCATGAGGAAGGAAGGAAGGTATATGAGTTGGTTAAGAAAAACAGCATGGAGAGAGAGAAGACAGCAGGGGAAGAGAGAATAAAAGAGACAAGGTTTAATGGGAACTATGTGTGGGTTATGCCAAGG
Organism: Andricus curvator; assembly: GCA_932195095.1. Classification (NCBI taxonomy): domain Eukaryota; kingdom Metazoa; phylum Arthropoda; class Insecta; order Hymenoptera; family Cynipidae; genus Andricus; species Andricus curvator. The sequence goes on from CAKNYM010048274.1 coordinate 66,136, forward strand.
GCGAGAGCGCAATATTTGTGTGAGAAAGGAGAGAAAGGAAGTCAGGAGCTTATAGCGAGGATGAGATGTGGGTGCATGGAGGGTTTCAATAGGTTCTGGCTCGCTAGGGAAAAGAGGATGTGTGAACTATGTGGGAAGGGGGAGGCAAGAGTGGAGCACTGGTTGGAGGAGTGCGTGCAGGTGGAAAGGAGTGGGATAAGCATGGAGGTATTGAAGCATGAAAGGGGGGACAAAAGGGCAGTAGCATGGGTGAAGGGAGTATTGGGAAAGATGGAGAAGAAGAGAAGGAAGGAGGAAGAGGAATGGAGAAGGAAAGATTGTAAATAGAGGAGGAAGTAAATATAAGTAATTGTAAATATTGTAAATAGTAGATAAGTATTAGGTATTAGTCGCGGAGGCAGAGTTTGGTAATGCGAGGCAAGCAAGAAAGTAGGGACATGCGATCGAGGCGAGGCGAAGCGAGGAAGGCAATGCGATAAGAGCGAGCGGCGTTAGATATAAGGTGTGGAAGGATGTTAGTTTTAAGGGTTAGTTGTAAGAAAATTCTGTAAAAAATGGAAGTGTAAGCAAGTCAATTTTTTAAGGCCAGCAGGCTAAAAAATAAACGTTTATCTATCTACTAAAATACATTTTACTTTTTCGTGATAACTTGCATCATTTACGACAAAAATTAGAAAATTAATTTTTTATGCTGAAAATTCACTACATCTCTCAATGCATAATAAAATATTAGTGGCAAATGGGTTGTTATTTATCAAAGGCAATAATTGCTGAGCAAATAGACAACTTAAACATTTTGTTATGATATTTCTTAAAAACTGAAAGATTGGTAATTAATGCCATTATTCTATGTATCATTCATTTTCTTCAATTTTGTACAACTTATATAATAATAAAAATTAATATTATTCGTAGCATTTATCAAATTGAAATTTATATACTCATATACATGCTATAAGGAACAATTCACAATTTATTTTATAAATAATATTTCTTTTAATTTGTAAAATGAAAAATTTCATTACGGCAATATAATTTACAAATAAATTAAGTGTTAAACAAATTTAAGAGTAAATTATTATATAACAGAGAAAAAAATGAAAAGGAGCTCCTTATTGGAGGGTACATACATCATACTTAGTGCCTTTTAATTATTTTATACAAATATTTTGTGACATTAATTAAATATAAATAACATAGAAAAAATAAGTAGTTGGTTCATTCTTTTTCACATAAAAAATTAAATTTTCTACCAAAGGAGGTAGCTATCGTCACACTGGACCACAAGTTTGTCGCTCACTGGATCGCAGCACCACCTTATCCCTTTTGCGAACTTTCTACCTGTGTAAAACAACAAAACAATTGGCTCTCAAGATTCTATCATGGGATCGAGTGGTTCGAAGGAGATATTTCCATGAAGTTTCTCTACTCCAATCTCCGAGACGTAGCTAAATCTGCAGCAACAAGTTACACACGTGGGCGTGAAAAAGCGAAACTACTACAAAAAATAATGAGTAGGCAGATTATTAACCTGGAACAACTGACATGTCCTACATTCAAACAACTACCAGACAAACGAGAATATTGTTTTCATCATGGAATTAAAAAGGAAGAGGATTACGCCTGTGCTCTCAATAATGCTATGAGAATCAAACGATGGCGGGGCGAACAACGACAAGAGCAGGTACGGTTGTTAAACAACAACAACAACAACAACAAAAGAACCACCAAACTATCTAAAAAAAAAAACATTGCTGTTCAATAACACATCGAGGACGAGGACTGCTATCGGCGAAGAAGATAAAAACCAGTGTCTCCTATACTTGCATCCAGTTCACCATCCAACGCATACGAAGACGTATGGACGGACAATGAACAGCCTACAAATTCTACAAGTGCTTCAACTGACGGGGGCCCACACAATTGGTGTGTACCCGGCTGATCAAATACACAAAAACTTGGACACGTCCTGCTGCTATCGTTATCAACACAGATGACCACACAAAGCCTGGTTCGCATTGGGTCGCCATCTTCGTCGGCAGCTCAGGCAGAGGAATATACTTCGACAGTGACGGTTTACCGCCTCTTATTCCTCAACATCTTCATCGTTTACGAGGAAACTGTACCCTCTTCAGGTGGAACACGAAACTACTCCAGAGTGCCTCTTCGAACGTGTGTGGTCAGTTTTGCATTATATTTCTGCATTGTATGTGTAGTGGGTATTCTTTGCGCGAGTTTAATGCACTTTTCACTGATGATCTCTTAAAGAATGATCAAATTGTGGTACGATTTTATAAAAAACTTTTGGCAATTGGAAGTGAAAATGGTGGCAGCGGCGGTAGTCACTGTACATGCTCACTGCATAGCTGAAACCGTCTCGAATCTTGTGTACAGGCATTTTCTTCGAAACTTGCTACTTTGTATCTATTTTAATCAATGTTTGTTTTATCATATATAGGGTAGAATCATTATATAACATTTGCTTCATCGATTTGATCTCTTTGCTCTTTTATGCAAAAGAACATTGCGCCTACTCTCCTTGGCTAAGAGAGTATATTCCTTTGCATTAATTATATCTCTGTTTATAATGGTACGTAAACTTTATTATTATAAGTATTCGTCTCCCTCATAGGCTAAGATTTTTTTGTGGAAAACATACATGTTTTAAATTTTCCTCTGAGTCTAAGACCTTTTCTACTATCTATGTTGGTATCCCTAATTACTTATTTTTGTGTTGCTTCATTCGCATATATGTCTGTCTGTCTCGAGTCGTGTACATAATATTATATCTCTATTTTAATCTTATATAAGTAACAATACATGTGTGTTCTTTAGATCTAGATTTTTTTTGAAAAAGAAAATAATAAAATGGTGAAAAATTGAAAAATGTTGTTTTAATTTCATCAACCCTTTTCCAACCTAAATAGTATGTAAGATTAGGATAATTAGTTTGCGTTGGAATTATTTCTCGCCTTTTCCAACTCGATGACTTATTACTTCTACTCTTGGACTACAAGGGAGGGGGTGGGGTCCCTGCCCTTTTCGAGGCGGAACATATCCATTCATGAATCATCGCACGTTCACGCAGGGATGGGGTGGGGCCCCCTCCTTTTTTCCAGCTGAGAATCATCCATTCGATTGGATCATGTGTAACCCCTCCCCTTTTCCAACTCAGAATAACTCATTCGATCAATCAGTATAACCGCCATGTTGTAATTAGGCCACGCCCCTAATTATCGCCATTTTGTAATTAGGTCACACCCCTTAATGGACGCCATTTTTTAATTAGGCAACGCCCCGCGACTACTACTACGTCACTCAATGCATAATAAAATATGAGTGGCGAATGGATTACTATTGAGCAAAGGCAATAATAATTGCCGAGCAAATACAAACTTAAATTTGTTAACATATTTCTTAAAAACTGAAAGATTGGTAATTACTGCCATTATTCTATATATCATTCATTTTATTTAATTTTTGTACAACTTACAGGTATAAAATAATGAAAATTAATATCATTCGTAGCATTTATAAAATTCAAATTTATATACTCATATACATGTTATAACGAACAATTCACAATTTATTTCAGAAATAATATTTCTTTTAATTTATAAAATAAAAAATGTCATTACGGCAATATAATTTACAAATAAATTAAGTGTTAAACAAATTTAAGAGTAAATTATAATAAATCGAATTATAATTATATTCACAATCTTTTCCATATGATAACGATGGCAGAATTTACCTACAAATAAATTATGAGAACTCTATTACTCCTTTAACAAAGGAAAAAATGAAAAGGAACTCCTTATATTATGCTACAGACATCATCCTGTGGTGCCTTCTAATTATTTTATACAAATATTTTGTGACATTAATTAAATATAAATAACGTAGAAAGAATAAGTAGTTGGCTCATTCTTTTTCATAACATTTAATAGGCGCTTCTAAGCTCCTTGCATTTGCCACTGTCCCCTCTCTTAGGCATCCTGTTCCGTTCACTTCACACCTTATCAAGCATCAGCTCCTCCCATAGCCATCCACCATATCAAAAACCCTATTTTGCCACTCCTAAATACCTCTTTCATTACCTCATCACCACATTACCCTCATTAACATCCACTCACTTTTCAGGGCATGCCCAATGACCTCCCCTCTCACCCTTCTCAACCATCACTACTAAACCTGGCAAATCCTTAAGCCCCTCCGGCCGCAATATCCACCTTCCCTCCCCTTTATAAGCTCACCCCCTCTACCCTTATCACTTTATTAAATGAACGGAACAAACTTTTTCCGGGTTTGGAGTTTTGAAATTACTGAAGAGAGGGATGGAGCGAAGGACGGGGGGAGGGGATTGGGATATGCGTTGATTAGGCGGATTCTAAAATCAAAGGTGTAAATTGCCACAGTTGGACTAATGATTATTATTAAATATTTAGTAAACTCGCTGCTTAGATATTTCCTAAATATTATATTTAATATAATATTTTCAAATAATAATTCTTAATAGAAATGTCTTTAACAAGTGTTTTATCGACTTTTTGAAAACCTTTTTTTTCTACAATCGGTATGGATACGATTCCCCGTCATTACTTTCTCGACCACTCAACCCACAATCCTCTTTCTTATGACGCAACTTGCAGTTTTTATTAACAATAATATGTTTAATAACATATATTAACTGTAGGTTAAAAAATGTTCCTCACTTGACGTTTTCACCCCCCCCCCTCTCCTATATTTTCTAGATCTAGTTACTATATTAATGAATTGGACTCTCAAGCACGAGCCATATGAACTTCGCTGATTTGTTACGAAGCAAAATGTACCCAAAGTTTGCAGAAGTGAAATCACAGAACATTTTGACAGTAAAAAATTGTGTTGTGAAGTTTACAAGCTTGAGCGACATACTCCTAACCTCATAGCATCACACGGTTTCACAAAAATGAAAGTGCAAATTAAAATAATAATTAACTTTTAACAAATAAATTCTAAAAGTATTACCCCGTGCAGAAATTTCCCCATCTTTCCCTATTTGAAGTTGAGTTCTGAAGGGGCCCCTATCAGAATATCTAGTCTAGAAAAAACTGACGGGGGCCCTATCAGGTTCTAGTGAAGAATTCCATGCTTCGTATTGGTATGGCGAATCTATCTGTATTTAGTGGGGCCCCGACCAGAACATTCCTAAAATCTTATTATTATTGCCTAAAGTATTAATTTGGAGGGTTTTGACGGTTTTAATATGCAGAAAGTGTTTTTTTTGTGCATGTAAACGCTTTTTTTCCGAAAACTTGATTTAGGGCACTATTGAAAATTTTCTTCGGAACCAGGCACGTATGTGTCAGTTAAAGTTAAAGAGGTTATGTCAAGTACAGCTGTCCATTGCTTCTTCAGAGCTTTCAAGTTTTGTGTTTTTATTTCTTGATGTAATTTTGTATTGTGTTTGATAATTATTCTTCTCCACGATGGAAGAGGAAAGGCGCCTGCAAGAGCAGATACGATTTCGGAGCAAAAAGTTCCGCTTAATGCAAAAACTCGAACAAGAATGCGATGAAAGTGAGGTTATGATGTTTGGAGCTGCTCGCTCCGACGACCACGTAGAAGGTTAATAATGTATTAATAATTTAGCATATTTTATTTGTAAGAATATTTTTACAGTAAATATAACCTATAATAATAACACAACATAAAAATAATATTCTCCTATATTATAATACAAAAAATGTCAAATAAGTAAATGTACCAAAATCGCGGTACGTACAAAAATCCAAATAAATCAATTATAATAAATTAAGCGATTGGCATTTTTTAGTGTACTATTATTATTTCAGCTGCTATTTCCAATACACGTAAAGATTTAACGTTTCAAAATATCAATGAGAAAGACTTCCTCACGCAATTGAAGAATATTCTTCCCAACGCCAAGGACTGGGAAAGAGGGTGGAAGCTACCAGCTGCTGTCGATAATAATGATAATTAATAATATTATGGTATCATATTACATTATTATTAATATTGA
>CAKNYM010048274.1:77160-116807 GCA_932195095.1 Andricus curvator
ATTTTACACAAATCTAATACCTTCTCTAGATGAGAATGTAAAAATACTTGAAAAGAAACGTATGCAATCAGAAAAAATCGAAAAATGCGTAGGGTCACAGTGACAGCAAGTGTCCTTGAAGGGTTAAAACGATAAAAGAATGTATATTTTTCAAACAATTATTTTTTTCACTTAAATCATGTTCGTGGAATTTTGGTAATATTAATTTGGAAATTTTTTCTTTGTCATAAAAAATTACCAGAATTCAAGAGAATTTTATAAGTAATAATAGTACTTCTAGTAAATGTGTGATCCTCTTTTTTTTAGTTGAAAATTAATTGTGATATTCCGTATTGTAGTAGAAGCGAGCGCAGTTTATAAACTTAGGCGGTTAGGGTTCGAGTCTCGGTGCTTGCGAATACAATTGGCTTGCCTACAATTTTTGACACCAGTGTTCTAGAAGTAAAGAAAATATTGTTAAGTCATGTATTACTAATTGTTTATGATATAATATGTACTCTATTTACTTAGTTATTATTTATTTATTCACCACTGACTGGAGTATCTAAATAGCGGCTGATCAGGCGCTAACTAGCACCTGGCTGGACCGTCTAGTCATAGACTTTACAAAAGTGTTACAGTGCTGATCAGGCCCGGACTAAACAGTCTGATCTGCGCCAGATTAGAATCTAGACGGTCTAGTCTGGGGCTGGTCAGCGCCAGATGACTTTTAAACACTCTATAAAACTCGAATGATCTTCATACCATCTCGTGCAATCCCACGCTGAAAAAATTTTGGGCAAGCAACGGTCTTCTTGGTGGGATCACAGCGCCACCATGGTGGTAAGTAACGCGGCGACATCACATTTGAGTGAGCAACAGTGCCAAACGTGCGAGCAGATCCCTTCCCGCGTGTTGGGAACGCTGCAGTCCCACAAAAGAGAAAGCAGTATAGAAATAGATTATTGCGCGCAAATTAAGCTACAGGTCGCAGTTGAGTTTTGTGATCATGTAAGAATCAGAGCCCAGACCCAGATCTTCCTCGATTACGGTCTCACTTTCCTCGCTGTTTTCACTTTCTAAATTATTGTCATTGCTGTCTTTAGCCTCTACCCCTGTTTTTTATTTTCTGTCTCCAACTATTTCAATTATTTCCCTAAAATTTAAATTTATTTTTTCCCAACTGGATTTTTTATAACGCTTCTTATTCTCAGTTGGTGATGTGTGCCCTCTCCTGCTCCTTTCATCCCTCTCGTTGCAATATTCATCATGGAATAAGTATAAATCCTCTGGTATGTGGCCCCCACAGAATCTGCATTTTCGGGTATTGATCCTTCCCATTCTGCAAAATCTGTAAGAATTTAAAAAGAAAACCCGGCCTATTCGGTCACTCAGATAAAAAAAAATTTTTAAAGGGCAAAATCAAAAATAATAGTCTAATTCAAACTATACTAATTCTTTCAGCTTTCCTTTATTTCATCCTCTGTACGTCTTGTAAATCTATCCAATTTATCATGTACCGCAAAGAACAATTCGTTTAATTGCTGTGCGTTTTTTATTTATTTATTTTTTGTCGTTGTTTTTTCTTTTTAATGAAAACTGGCTATTTGCTCGTCATCAATTTTTCTTATATCGTTAATATTTCATTTTCTTATCGATTTACCCTTGATTTTACTTAGTTCGTATACAGTTGGTGATAGTTTTGCTATAACCTTAAATGGACCTTTAAAATCTTTCTTAAGTTTTTTGGCTATTTTTGCTTCCTTATTAGATAACGTCTTATCTTTCTTTAAGACTAAATCGCCTCCTCTTAATTCAAAAAGTCTACGACGTAAGTTATATTCGTTCGCTTGTTTATTGCTAGCCTCATCTAAATTCTTTTGTACTTCTTCTTTTATTATTTGGAGTCTACGCAATCTATCGGTCCACTTATCTACTTCTTGAAACTCTACTTCGTCTTCGTTTTCTATTTCGTTTTTTATGGTTTGTAGTGGCTGTAATTCTCTACCTAAGTTTAAAAATGCGGGGGTAAAATTCGTTGAGGAATGTTTACTCGTGTTCAATGCAAACTGCAAATCTTCCAAATTTTTGTCCCATTCACTATGATCATTCTCTAAGTATGCCTTTATTGTGGTTTTAATTGACCTGTTACACCTTTCCGCTGGGTTAGCCTGTGGATGATATTTAGGGGTTGTCAAGTGTCTGATGCCAAATTTCTGGGCGAGTTCCCTAATCGTCTTATTAACAAACTCTGTCCCATTGTCTGTCAACAGAACCCTCGGTGTACCCCATCTAGAATTTTTTTTTTACGAAATTCCGTTTCTATCGTATTACCGTTCGCTTTTTTCACTGGTATAATTTCCACCCACTTAGTGAACAGATCAACAAAAACCAGTATATATTTATTTCGGGATTTGGTAACTGGAAGTGGTCCCATAATATCTGAGGCCACCAATGTCCAAGGTTCTTCCAATATCCTTTTCCCCATCAATCCTTTCTTTTTCTGATTGTTTGGTTTAATTTTTTGACAAATCTCACATTTTTTCACATATTTTAAAATTTCGGAATACATACCTGGCCAAAAGTAGTTTTCTGATATCCTCGCGTATGTTTTTTCGATTTCTAAATGTCCCGATTCTGCTTTATCACGACTACATGACAAAACGTACGGAAGTGACTGTTGTCTGGGTTCATTTGTCCTTGATAAGGCGTCTAGTACATAATTGGAACTACCCTTCCTATAGATTATTTCGTTGTCGTATTCGGTTAATTCCAACGCCCACCTCGCTATATGGTCTGTTACCACTTTAAACGAGTATTCTTCCAAGTATGGCCTAAATTTTCTAATCGCCCACACTACCGCTAAACATTCTTTTTCAGATGCAGAGTATTTTTTCTCCGCGTCGTTTATGCTTCGACTCGCATATGCTATCACGTATTGATTTCCATCTATTATCTGAGTAAGTACGGCTCCTAAACCTGTGTTACTTGCATCGGTTTCTAGCTGGAAAGGACATCCGAAGTTAGGACAAGCTAATATTGGTGCTGTCGTCAACAACTCCTTTATCGTATTAAAAGCTTGTTTCTGTTCAACAGTCCGTTCTCATTGTCTATCTTTCTTCATTAATCTTAATAGAGGTTCAATTATTTCAGCAAAATGCGGCATAAATCGTCTATACCACGAAGCCATTCCGATTAGGCATTGCATTTGTTTGATTGTTTTTGGCTTTGGAAACTCTAGTATCGGTTTAATTTTTTCCTCATCTACCTGAAGACCTTTACTATTTACTATGAAACCCAAATATCCTATTTCTGAACATCCAAATTCGCACTTATCCGGGCTCATAGTTAAGTTCGCATCTTTTAATCTATCCAAGACCAAATCGAGGTAATGCAAATGCTCCTCGAATGTTTCAGTAACTATCACTATATCATCCAAGTAGCAAAAGACTTTTGGTTTTAGATCTGGAGTGATTATATTGTCCATCAAACGTTGAAACGTCGCTGGACTATTAGACAAACCGAAAGGCATTCTCTTAAATCTAAACATCCCTTTTCCTGGAACTATAAATGCTGTAATATCTTTAGATTTCTCGCTTAATGGAATTTGATTATACACCGAATGCAAATCTATTTTAGAAATGTACTTGGCTGATCTCAGAGTATCCAAAATTTCTGTCATTAACGGTACCGGGTATAAGTCTTTTTTCGTAATTTTGTTTATTCGCCTAAAGTCCAAACAGAACCTATAATTCCCGTTAGGCTTTCTGACCATCACGATGGAACTTGCCCACTCGCTGCTGCATGGCTCGATTATTCTTTCAGCTAAAAGTCTGTCGATTTCTTCGCAAATTATTTCCTTAATTTTTGGTGAGACATGATAATATCTCTGCTTCATGGGATCATGTCCCTGCACGTGTTGCTATTGCTTCTCCCCCAATTATTCCTATCGGTGTGTTCATGTTCTGCTTTTGATCTACCCGACTCGGCACTATTTGAACACGTTGTTTTTAAATCTTTGATCTGGTTTATCAAATCTGCGACAATGCTTGATAATTGAGTAACACTTGTGTTATTTTTCTTATCCCTATCTTTTCTTAATAAAGGTTCTACGGATTTGATTTGCTTTTTAAGATCTTTGATATCAGAGTCCATTGTTGGCTCATTAGAAGTAATAGCTGCTACTGAAATTTCGTTCCGTTTCTTTTCGTTGCCCCTAACCGTCTTCGTTCCGGTCTCGGTGGTAACGCGTCCTCGTCTTCTCTAGCGGCTGACCGTTCGTAATCCTGTGCTGATGCCGCCAACTTGTTATATGAACCGAAATCACGGCGCCTAATCGCGCACCTGATTTGATAACGCATATTACGGTAGGCCCTATCTATTTGCTCTTCAAGAGGAATAGGGCGTGGGTAGAGACGGTAAAAGCTCATCATATACGTGAGATAGTCTATACTAGACTCCTCTGGACCTTATGTAAGCGTGATTATTTTCTCTTTTAATCGTTTCTGATAATTAATATCGCCAAATCTTCTACAGAAATCATATTCAAACTGTAACCAAGATCTCCACAAATGTCTGTTATGCCTAAACCAGGCTAGCGCGATTCCGTCAAGGAGGAAGGGCATAGTCAATAAAACATCCTCCTGGTTCAAAGAATCAACAGCCCTACCCTCTTTGACCCTATATAAAAAAGTAATAACACTTGTTTCGCCGTGACCTTTAAAAATAACGTTCCATTGCCTCGCGATTTGTGATAGGCTTTTGCCATCTCTACGATATGGTTGATCTACACCCCTATTGTACGGCTGATCTCTACACCAACCGTAAGGCTGATCTATTACCCTATTATACGTCTAATCTACGCCCCTACTGTACGGATTCTATGTAAAGTTTTGCCTATAATCATTGTTTAGTTCAACCGTATACCCCTCCCTAACGAAGCGGGTTTGATCGCTCGGCATGGTACCTAAGTTTGTTATGTAGCCACTTGGTTGCCCCCTGAAGAAATTGGTTCAAATAACACTTGTTTATGTGATTGAAAATTCCGTGGGCCGGCATAAGTTTCTTTCTGTGTTTCATAACATAACGCCCCAGTATATGGGCCATAACTTTCTACCGGAGGGTTCGAATTTTGAAAATGCATTGGATATGCATTCTGCGGGTGTGCCATAGGCTCACCGACCTACATTATGCCCTATCTGAGGGTTATTTGACTCTTGTGTCCCTCCTCCAGTTTGTAAACCCCCTGAGTACCCAGAATCTAGAGCTCTACCTATGTTACCAAATGTCGTTGAAGAGAGAGGGGGGGGGGGGCATCCCAGACGAAGTCGCACCAATCCCTGCTATTCCTATCAGTTCGACATTTATCTGAGCTAAATGATTATTTGTAGAATTAAATCTGTTTGCCATACTCCTTGAGGTATACACGTATTAGCCCCTGAGAAATCAACAGAGCGCTGAACTTCCGATCTATGCGTTGTAGCAGTAGGCCGCGCTTCGGCTTGGAAGTTGAAATGAAGAGTTGAGTCAGTATCAACCGCATTTGTTGTATTAAAGGGGGTGGTGTATTCGGCCATTCATATGTGAAAGAAGTGTTTCTTGAATTTGCCTGCGGAATTTGGTTAATTTGCGCTCTAGTGTCCGTAATTCTCCTTATAGTTGCTGTACTTGTGTTAGTAGTACTCGTCACGGTCGAAGTAAACGTAGATATTGGTTAAGCCCGGTAAGGATATACTCTGCCCATCTGGAAAATGTTCAATACCGCTCGTATTGCTGAACGTCTCATCATTCGCTATTGATGTGTCCAGGGGAAGTCTACGCCTCCCTGTCTGAAAGGCGACCTGATTTTACGTGTCTTCATTGTCAGCTGTCCACGTGGCTATCTTTTCAGATAACTTTTACTTCGGTTCCAAATAAAAATATATGAAATCGGCAAGAATCACAGAACTGATACCCAACAAAAAAAAATTCTGTGAGTATTTTCTATTAAAAAGAGAGAACAAAACTTATTTCACTCATGGCACAACGTCGAGCACTAAAGTTTCATCTAGTCTTACCGCAACCTCGTACACGCACCTAGACCTATCAAACTCTTACGCACGCGAGAGAAGAGAGAGAGAAAAAAACACTGGCCGACCTATCACCGAAACAAAATGAAAGATTTTGTTTAAAAATAATATTCGAAAAAGTCTTCAGAACGTATTCGTATATTTGACCTTATATCTTATGACCGTAAAAACGGTCAAATACAGTTCCGAGAGACGACGAATTTTTCGTTCCGCTCTCCTGTTATATTCGCGTTCATTGTTTCGCCCGTATCTTTGCCTATAGCAGTGTACCGTGCCACGGCTGTTTCAAAATGAGGTCCCGTTAACGGACAATTCCGAGCGCGCCCGAATCCTCACGAACTCGGTGGTCTTCCACCCTGCTATCGGCCGGTGCCCGGTGCCTGTATCCCGCTAACGGGGGAAAAAATACACTTTCGAAAATTTAACGAAGAAGTGCTGCCAAAAAACTTTTCGCGCGTTTTTCACAAACCGTACCACGGCCGCGAAAATTCATTACGCACAACGAAACAAATATGCACATTTTCAAAAAAAAAAATTCAGGTCATGGCTAATAAAATAACATAATTATCAACAAGTAAAAAAAGAACAATCATAAAAAAATGCTGCATGTAAAAAAATCGATATAGTATAAATAAACAGGCTAAAATCACATTTTTAAAAAGAAATCAACCACCGACCATTCCATATCAATTCATGCGCAGTCTTAATAAAATATTGCATCGATAAAAAAAATCCCTCGAGTTTTTACTTTTATTACTTTTGCCCTTAGAACGGTTCGGTGCCACTTATAACGTGGTTTGTTCCCACCTAGAACCCGTTATTTTTCAAAAGAACGAAGAAAGGAATTCACTTTATTAAATAATAGACTATTATTTATTTTAGCATTATGAGGCTTTGAAAGAATTAATCTTTAGCGCTAGGTGTTCAAAAAGAAAAGAAACACCGCCTCATTAAGAAGTTAAACAAATGGGACCGGCTTGGCTCCAAAATCAGTGGAGTGGCGTGGGCGAGAACCTGCAAATCTTATGCATGCAATTCAGAGGGATTTTTATCGCGTAAGACGGCATAAATAAAACAACTCTGTTCATAAATAAAATAAAATAAAATGAAAAACATATATTCAAAAGAAGATTTTACGTCAAATTCCCTTGAGACAAGGGTACAGACCATAATGTAGACAAGTAGGAGAAAACTCCGACAAAATGTATCTCGCGAACACAAAAAAAAAGACTTCAGTTAAAATGTTTGTTGAATATCTACGAATTGAGAAAACCCCAGAAAACAAATACCTTAGAACGGACGACCACACACCACAATAATTTGACCATCTTACCTCTTTAAAAACAACTGCGTTAGTGTGCCGATATTTCAAAACCTCAATTCTACTGACAGTACAAATTCAGTCACACAAATAGTAAAGGCATAGGCCGTAGAACTCAGTTTCTTTCTTTGACACGTAAACACAACCATACCATCATTCGACGGTCTGACTAAGAGTACCTAACAGTCTTGATGCTCTCGACCGGCAAGCTGAGACCACGCAAGGGAAGGTTGCGCAGACGGCTCACTTAGCGTTTCTGCGTCGCGTTGAACATACCTGTTCGCGCCTTCAGGGAGTTTTGCCCTCAGTATTCGCGCGCTCGCTGATACGGTGCGGGAACTTCCGACCGCGCTTTCCCGCGTCTATTGGCTGCTAGAGCATGCTGGCTGCGTTGACCAATGGATTGCGCTGAAACCGCCACGTTGAAGGTTAGTAGTCGCCGGAATTTTGAAGGCGGGAATCACATCCGTGCTTCACCCACGCTGTACAATAACAAATTATTCCGCCCACGACTACCTAGTGACATGTTGGCACAGCCAGCCCATTTTTCGTCGTCCTTCAGAAAAACGGCTCCATACTTTCGGATGCAATTGAGAAATAGGTTTGCCTTGAGAACTCCCTCCATACCTCTCGTCGATTTTCCATAAAACATAAAAAGAAAACCCCAAAAGAATAAATAATAAAAAGAATGCTTAACTCACCCCAAGAGAATTTAACCTTTCTGATTATTGATTTTTTAACAATATTATATAAACAATAAAGCCAGAATACTGGTTTGAAAACCGATAATAGAAGCGATGTCTTAACCTATTTTCCTCTAGTCAGACCTAGTATTTTTTTTTTTTGACGGGCATTCGCGAAAAGGAGACGAGCTGCTTACAAATAAAAGCAACAGAAAACATACAAGTAATTTTGCAGTATGAAAACTGCAACATTACACCTGCAACCATGTTTCCTTTTCATACCTACATACTCTACACACATTATCTTCTTCATTCATCCAATACCTACATGCTCTTACACCCTTTCCTATTCTGAATCTCACCACTCTATTTCATTTGCTCTCCTTTTTGATCCTTTTAAAGTACTCTGCTTCCCCTGCCTCTTAACTATTCTATACCAGCTGTTGTACGTTGAATCTGCGATTTTTTCCTATATTTCCTCTTCTTGGCTTGGCTTCACCTGTTTCTCTATTTCCGTCTCCTCTCTACTCTTCACTTGTATACCACATTCAAACCTCATTTCATATCTCTGATCCTCCCATTTTGAACGCCCCACGTTACCCCTCCTCTCTTTCTTCATAACCTTTCGGACATACGCTTGTGTAATTTTGCTTCCCTCTCCCCTTCTTCGTTTCTCTTCGAAGTTCCAGGCTCCTTTCACTTGCCTGACCACAATTTTTTTCGTCCTATTTCTTCCCTCAGCATATAACCTGGGCAGCTCCAACTCACTACCATAACTCATATCAAATATCTTTCATGCAAACTTTCTACTGTTTTATGTTCTTTCCATCCCCAAATTTTCTCTTCATGGCTTAACACTGAATATACTACATACTTGTCCCATTACTTTACTCACGCATTCTGTTCTCTTTCTCACCTGAAGCTCACGTTCTCCTCTCGTTTCGAATCAAAGTCCTAGGTAGAAAAATTCATCCACCAACTCCACCACCGTGCTATTTATCTTCCATTCGTATTCTATTATACCCCTTTTATTTATGAAACATATAATCTTAGTCTTGTTCACATTCGCTGTTAAACCCTTTCCTCTCACATAGTCTTCGAACACTCTCATCAACAGACTCATACCTCTTTCATCATCCGCTAATAGCACTACGTCATCTGCATATGCTAGTGAATAGACTTTGCCTGTTCCTAATGTTGCCCTCCCTTTTTCTTTCCTCTCCAACTTGTTCTCTAAATCTGCCAGAAGAATACTAAATAGAAATGGGCTCAACGGACACCCTTGTCTGAGCCCCCTTCCTGTTCAGAATTCCTCTCCTTTCTTATCTTCTATCTTCACCCTTATCTTAGTATCCACAAATATTTATTCCATCCTCTCTATTAAACCTTCGTCTACTCCCCTATCTTTCATGGCTGCCATAACACCCTCCTGTTAACTAAGACTAGTTTCCCTTTCTTCCCCATAGGTTCCTATTGACTAGATAGTTGAGCACGTAGATGTTATCTGTGGTTTCAATTCTTTCTCTAAAACCCGTTTAGTTGTATGGTATACTCCCATTTTCTTCCATCTGTCTTTTTACAACCTCCTTCTAAGCACTCCCGCATATATTTTATATCCCACCGACATCAGTGTGATACCTCTATATTCCTCCACCCTTTCGCCCTCTCCTTTCTTAATCAACGGTACTACCAGCCCTGTCTTCCATTCCTCCGGCCACCCTTTTCCCTTCCATACTTTGTTGAAAATCCTCCACATCTCTTCTCTCACCCCTAATCCTCCAGATTTCAGTGCTTCATTTTCCAAGCCATTTTCACCTGTTGTCTTGTTTCTTTTCATCCTTGCAATCGCCTCATTTACCTATTCACTACTAATCGCGTTTTCGCTGTCCTCTTCCTTATCTAACACTTTTCTTCCTTCCCCCTTTACCCTATTTTCCACACCTTCTAACATCCCCTTGAAGTTCTTCGCCTACCCTTTCATTCCTATTTCTGCATTTGTGACCGTCCACGAAGAAAGTGACCTAACGCCCGGTAGCTTCATTTTACAGGAGGAGCGATTGAAAAGGCGGTCCAACACAGAAACTTCATGAAAGAGTCACACTTTGCAGTTGAATAACAATTCGAATTTTTCAGATATAGGAATAATATTTTTCACTATGAAAGAGCGAGTAAGAAACTATAATGGGTGTAAAAGACTAAAAATCTATATTTTTCGCATTAGGTCCCTTTTTTCGCGACGGTCACATTTATTCCCTTCCTTCCTCCTCTTTCCCTGATTATCACTTTCCATTCCCTCCCTTCCTTCGCCGCTTTTTCTACCTTTTCCATGTACCTTACTCTCTCCTTCTGTATTTTCTCCTTTATCATTCTTTCGTGCTCTGTCTTTCTCCTGTTGAGTTCTCCTTTTTCCATTTTCCCTTTCCTCCATTTTCTTACACTCTCCTACATCCCATCTTTACTTTCCCTGCACTCATCGTCCCACCAACATCTCCTAAACCCCTCTTATTCATCTCTCGGTCTCACCTTTTCCGTTACCTTATCAATCGCTCCTTTGAGTTTTTCTAACAACGTGTCTACTCCTTCCTCTTCAAAACTCCCTATCTTCTCGTTTTCTATTTTTCCTCTAAATTCTCTTCATTTTTCCTCCCCCAAACTGCCCATTTAAAATTTCTTTTCCCTTTTTCCTTCCCTCTTCACCCTAGCGCGCTTTGGGCCAACACATCTCATTGTCGCGATCAGCGGAAAGTGTTCTGAGCCTATCACGTTACCCACTTTCATTATAACCATCAGCTTCCTAATTCTTTCTTCTGCCAGAATGTAATCTATTACGGTGTCTCCTATACCCGCATGCGTATATTCCCCTTCTTTATCCCCCCTTGTATTTCCGTTACAAATGAACCATCCCGCCTCTCCCAACAAGACCAGTAGCCTCCTACCCTCCTGATCCGTTTCCTTTGGTTTCCAGTTTGTCATGAACACCTCGTTTTCTCTTTTCCATACCTCTCCCCCTTGTTCCCTAGTCCATGCATTCAAGTCCTCCCTATTAGGACCAGCCTCTCCTCTTTTCCTTTGTCCATTTCCTTATTGTTCTCGATCCTCACTCTTGTCTTCTTCTCCTGTACACGCATACTACATCCACCATAACATTTTCTAATTTTATTCTCTTAACAATTGTTCTCTCTTTTTCTTCTATATACTCTCCCTTTTCTTCCCCTACCACCAGTTCCTTTCTTACCCCTGACACCATGCCACCCATTCCTCTCCCCTTCACGTGCTCCTTTCTCGCTGCTTGCATTTTCAATTCATATGCATTCGGTAATATTCTTTTCATGCGTTTCCACTCCTTCTCATAGACCCGCATTCCACTCATCACTATCACATCCCACTTTTGCTCTTCCCTCAGCTCTTCTACTTCATCTTCCCAAATCCATCTCTCCGATTACCCATATCCTATCTCTCTCAATCCTTACCCTATAACCTTTACTCCTCTCAGTCCATCCTCTCAGTCTTTTATTTTATTTTAAGATTGGAATTTATGAAAATTCCAAGATATTTCCCTATTGCTTCGAAAATTATGGCGAATTTTTTTTATGTACTGTTTTTGCTAGTGAATAATAATGAAAAATTATAAATTAAAAAAAAAATCATGATCATTTTAGAATTTTTTTTAAATGGTCAAAAAACATGATTTTTTGGATTTTTTTTTCGAAAAAACAAAATAAAATAGCATATTTCTTTGATTAAAGCTGAAGAAATTTTTTCGTTCGACATATTCAACTTTTTTCAAAATGTGTGCATAGGACTCAATCCAAAAAACATGTTTTTTGGCCGTTTTCAAAAAATTCTAAATTAAGCAAACATTTTTTTTCAATTTATAATTTTTTATTATTATGCACTAGCAAAAACTGTACATAGAACAAATCCTCCTTAGTTTTCGAAGCAATAGAGAATATTTTTGGAATTTTCGAAAATTTGGATTTTCAAATCAAAAAAGAGAACAGAAGATATGAAACGATTTCAAAATTTGTTTTCAACTTCTTTCTGATGTCAAAGCACAAATTTTTTTCGCTCAGCTCAAACGATACGACTGATTTGATAATTTTCACTCCGCCCTACCTTCCATTCTTCTTTCAACCTCATTCATTTTCAAGCGCCACCTTTCATTCTGTGCATACATAATCACCTCATACTCTCTCGCTTCTTCCAAACTTCCCTTCTCTTCTACCTTATGCTCATCGCTTAGTTCTTGTTTGCTCACTCTCTCTTCTAGCAGCTTCACGTCCTTTTGCCTATCCTCCTTATTCTCTCTCTCTGCCTATTCTCTATGCTTTTCAATTAGTTCCACACTTTCTCTTTCTCTCCTTTCAATAATTTATCGCATTCTTCCCATTTTTGTCTCACGTTTTTACCTCGTCTTTTACCTTCTCCCCTTGTCTCTTCATATCATTCAGTCTTCCGCAAGTCTCCTCTCTACATTCCTTTATGAGCTCATCTCTCGTCGGCGTTCTTTTTTTTGTCTTGGCTTTTTTACTATCATTGCCCCTCTCCGCATCTTCTTCCAACTTCTCGCTTTTCCTTTTTTCCTTCTCGACCCCGAACTCCGCGATTTCGATCTATTCAGTCTTTCCAAATTAGTGAGCCTCCCGCGCCTATTTCCCCTTCCTCGCCTCGACTCTGCCGTTTCTACGGGATTCAAAGGCGTCGAAATCATCCCCATCTGCACTACCCTCATTGCCTGCCTCGTCTACGATGCGACCCTCTCTCTTTTTGATATCACTGTCCCTTTTTGCTGCGCTCTTCTCCCCAATCTCGCTCTGTTTCATGAAGCCATGCTGTGGACTCCGTATAGCCAACATGCTGCTATACCCGTTTGATCAGCACCATGTGTGGCTGCATTCGAGTCAACTCCCTTCACAATCTTTGAACTCCTACTTTCTGCCAAATCACCCAGTTTGTTTAAATGCTTACTTTCTACCGCTCCCTTCATTCACACTTGCACCTTCACCCCAGGCCCCTTACTCACCATGCCCTCACCGTACTCACTCAACTTTTTACTTCTTCCCAGCCAAAAAATGATCGCGCTCGAAAAACACCGCGTAACCTCTATCGGTACTGAAAACAGAAGCCGAAGAATTATTCATTCAAATGAAAGAAAGAATTTACGTATCACTAAATGAAATGAACCTCTCAAATATAGATAGACTATATATATATATATATATATATATATATATATATATATATATAATATATAATATAATATATCTCTATATATATCAGCCTGCTGGCCCAAAAAAATTGACTTGCTTACACTTCCACTGTTTACAGAATTTTTTCAAAACTAATGCTTAAAAGCTAACATCCATCCATACCTTACCTCTAAGACAGCTCGCTCTCCTCGCCTTGCCTTCCTCGCTTCGACACGCCTCGCACGCCTGTCGCTACTTTCTCGCTTTGCTTCGCATTGCCAAACTCTGCCTCCGCCGCTAATACATAATACTTATCTACCATTTACAAAATTTACAGATTACTTATATCCACTTCCTCTCCTATTTACAATCTTTCCTTCTCCATTCTTCTTCCTCCTTCCTTCTCTTCTTCTCCATCTTACCCAACACCCTCTTCACCCATGCTATAGCCCTTTTGTCCACCTTTTCATGCAACAATACATCCACGCTTATCCCACTCTTGTCCACCTCCACGCACTCCTCCAACCAATGCTCCACTCTTGAACCCCCCTTCCCACACAGTTCACACAACCGCTTCTCCTTAGAGAGCGAGAACCTATTAAAACCCTCCATGCACCCACATCTCATCCTCGCTATAAGCGTTCCCTTTGGGAACAAAATATGAAAAAAGATACACACAAATATATTTAATTTTGCTTAAAATGTCATCTTAGAAAATTAATCTGCGTCGAAACTAAAAATCCAGTAGTCATAACTGACACTCCTGAAACCGCATTTGAAAAGATATCATCTGTCATGCACACCCCGAGTATCTAGGACACATGATATCTAGTTGTCCAACTCATGTGGGAACGACCTACATCCAAAGGCAGAATGCGGCACTAAGAGTGCTTTATTACCATCTCTGTCACTCTTACGGCGTTAGCCCTAATACTGCTCCGCTAAACGCTCCTAGAGAAATAGAGTCAATTGTCGAAAATGAGAAGTGCCGTATATACTGGAACCTCATATTCTCGACAATTGTTTCTGTTTCGCACTCAAGGCCTGACATAGTTCTTGACTTCGAAAAGCGAACCATGTTCGTTATCGACTTTTCGGCACCAGTTGACAAAAACATCATAGCTAAGGAGAATGAAAAAAGAGAGGTATAAGGATCTTGTACGGGAGTTGCGACGGTTATACCCGGAATATTCTGTTAAGCTAATCGTCTTCGGGGATGCGATTAAGTTTTCCCTTCTTCATATAAACCTTAGTGGATTTTTCTAACCCGAACTCCATTCCAATCACGTGAGTGAACCCTTTGGCAATGTCTAGAGATAGATGTAGTTCCTCTTTATTTTTAGCATAGATGTTAAGATCATCTATGTAAAATACATGAGTCACCTTATGCTTTCGATTTCCAGGTTTACCGCAGAAGTATCCTTCGGAATGACGCAGTGCGAGAGATAGTGGCAATAATGTGAGCCAAAGAGGAGAGGGCTCATGGTGTCGCCCTGAAAGACACCTCTCTGAAGGGTGACGCTGTTAGTTGTCATACGATGTTTTCGAGATAAGATAGTAAATCTGGTTTTCCAAAGCGGCATCAATCCCAATATGCACCCCACTGTGTGTGGATGAAACTTTAAGCTTTCCAACAGACAAATGGTAAGTCTATGGGAGGTTGAATCCCGATAAGAGGTCATGTCAAAATAGACCCACATGCCCATTGGGATGTTAGTGAAAAACTACTATCATTTTAATAGTTGAAATTATTTAGCAACACTTTCACTTACGAAATAAAAATCTTAAAAATGGAATAACTAAAATTGTAACAATTAAAGTCTAAATTTAGCACGCTATTTAGCAGCCTATTTTGAATGAACGGTCAAATATTGCTAAATAAACCAAAATTGTTGTGTTTTTAATGATTTTTTTCTTAACTGATCAATGCCTCAGGTCTTCGATTAATAATATATTCAACTGATTCAATATATGCATTCAATTCGATAATATATTTATATATGGATTATACCTTCGAATTTTTCGATATAGTCATCGAATCCCCAACTTTCTAGTAGATTCTTTATATCGTCCATTTTCGTCTACCAAAAAATTTAGATCAATACGATAGTCTTCACGGTCTTCACTACCGAACAATTCACAAAAAGGTTGAGATGAATACGGCGACGATCAAGAACATGATGCGATATTTTGGTGCGAATGTTGGCAGCACTGCTCAGGTTTCAGTTCTGCCAATATCGCCAAGGAGGGAAACTTGTAACTTTTACTACTTTTATTTCTTGGCAAATAAATTGGAGGTAAATATGACATCTTTATTTGTTGTGACTAGAATTACTATCGTTACTAATACAACCTACGTAGGATTACTAACGGCGACTTGCTGCCGCACAAAACTAGTTAGTTACTTTAACCATCGAAGTAGTTGTCGCAGCTAATACCATCTCTACTAATGAAGAGCTTCTTGTACAATTAACCATTTATTCAGTGTAAAAATAACACCGGCTCCCAGTAGAACCGCGGTAAATTACACTTATGGCCACGTCTCACGACCGTGAGAGGGGTGGCACAATAAAATTACGACGATAGGCCGGCGAAACACTTGTATGTCTTGAGGACACGAAGCGAACAAAGAATGACAGCTTTCTTCATCCATATCGCAAGTTATAGTTTCACACTTCCGAGAGCACCGATCACAAGGACAATTACTTTAACCGAATATTTTGGGTGCAGTCGTTGCAGCTCCCTTTTAAGGTCTTGATACATCTCCTTTTCCTTCTCCTTGGCAGTGATGTAGTCGTCTGAAGCCGAGAATTCGATTAATCGGATTCTCTAAGTCTTGGAGAACGATGTCAGGCCTCGAGTGTGCATTGGAGACTGTTGTCCAAAAATCGTAGTTCCAGAAAACTTGGCACGTCTCGTTTTTGTCACACGATAATTTCCAGATGAGATAGTAAATCTAATTTTCCAAAGAGGAATCAATCTCTCGATGCATCTCACTATGTGTGGATGCACCTTCAAGCTTTTCAACAGACAGATCATAAGTCTGTGAGAGGTTGAATCGGAAGCTTTCCGGTAGTCAATCCAAGTCATTGACAGGACGCGCTTGTGGGCTGAAGCTTCTTTACATACGCACCTGTCAATGAGCAGGTTCTCTGGACAGCCTGCTACACATTTTTTCGAACCAAGTTGTTTGTGCAGCTCTCGCCACACAGGCTCCATTCTTCAAACAATTCTGTTGTTTAGGACAGCCGTAAACATCTCATACAGTGTGTTTAAGCAAGTTATTGGCCTGTAATTCTCTGGGTTGGACAAATTGCCTTTCTTCGCTAGGAGTATAATGCGTTCTAACACCAGCCACTGCGGAATGGGCGTTTCCGATTTTAAATATGAGGTGAATATGCGGGCCAAATATTGATTATTAATTTTATAAGTTGTGTAAAAATTTTTCTCGCTCCGCTGGGATCCGAACCCAGGTCTTTCAGATTTCCGGTTTGACGCTGTACCTACTACGCTACGGAGAGATGAGAATATTTTCTTTACAAACCTTATATATATATATATATATTTCGCTGGTCAAAAAACCATAACATCAATTAATAAAATTCATATTTTCATTTACATCGGAAGGTAAAATTGAATTCATGAATTCTGATACTTTATTTCTATCACATAGATTTAGCGAGCGTAAAGAAGCATCTCTTATTTCGATGTCAGTATATTTTTCCCAAGTATCCATTAATTTCCTACGTTTTGTCAAAGTAGAGTATTCTACAAAGTCACCTGAGTTTGGCTTTCCACATTTGTCATTACTTTCAGGTTGAAATTCCACGATAAAATAAGTTTTGAACCAATGTGCAAACTTTTTGCCAAATCTTACACACACATTGTTTTACAATTGCCTAAAATTAATTAGTACTTACATCTATTATTAACATAAACTCCCAGAATTAGCAAACTAAACAAACAAAGGAAATAAATATAATGTAATGTAAAAAATAATACAACTGTGAAATGAAAACTCTTAGTGAAATACATGTATTCCTGAAAGAGAATATTAAAACAACAGCAAGTTATTAAAACAAAATATAACACTGGATACTATGGATACGGAAAAGACTTCTATTTTTCAATTTTTCAATTGAAGAGGAATTTGTTGCCTGAAATTTGTTAGTAAAAAGTGTTATAAAAATATTTAGTAATGTATTTTTATTAATATTTGTGACTAACTTAGACTCACAACTTAGTCTAAAGCTATTTCGATTGGAAGCCAGATCTTTTGCTACGTAAAATTGCCGAAATTGAAAATTTGTTTATCTTAATTGTTTATAAACATTCAGATTGTTACATTTTACCAAATATTATCAAAGATATATTATTTTCAGGAATATCTGGACCCATTCTGGCTATCAAAGAAAATTTAAATTTGATTAAACTTTAAATGTGAATATTTTCTGACAAGAATTGTTTATAACAATGGTTATTGTTAAATTTTCAAATATTTTTGTAACTAGAAGTCATTCGTCTAACAGATTAAAAACATTTCCAGTGCAAACAAATTTTTTTTCTTCGCGAAAGGGCAAAAATTTGGAATTTGTTTATCTAATTTGTTTATAAAAATGTAAATTGTTATATTTTACCAAATATTATATATAATAGATGTAGTTTTTCCATACTTTGAGTAACAAAATTATTAATAAACTAATAGCGGAGACAAAAGTTCTGACCGTAAAGCTTTTCAGAATTTAATGCACTTTAATTATTTTTAAATTAAAAATCTGACCAAAATTGATGGCTCTGGACATTTTTGAACGAAATACGTGAATTCCCTCCAACTCTGTGACGCTGGGAGAAGTCTAGAGCAGAGGGAGAGGTGGGTCAGAGGAAATGAGCAGTTTTTCTCTGACCCATCTCGACGCTTCCAAGATCCTCCAGTTACTGTCGACCATCCGCCCAGACCAGACGAGGTCGAAGCATTTTGGAGAGAAGTCTACAAAGTCCAGCATCCACTAAAAGAAAACTCCGAGAACACAAATAGCTTTAAGGAGCTATGGAGTGCCCTCATAATACCTGAGAAGGAATGCCCACCTGTCACTACCGAGGAGGTGAAAAATGTATTAAGAGGCATGAAGAACTATTCCGCTCCGGGACCACATGGCTAACAGGACATTCTGGTGGAAGAAGTTTCCTACAAACCACCAGCATCTGGCCCGCACTTTCACCTCATATCTAAAGTCAGTGGAAGGGCACACAGTGCTCCTCCCGAAGATGAGCAACTGGTTCGGCCCAAAGAATCACAGGCAAATAACTTGTCTGAACACGCTTTATAAGATCTTCAAGCTATCTTCAATGATAGGATTGTGTGGACAATGTGACCTGTGTGGCTCATCGATATATGTGTCTGCAAAGACGCAGCATCCTACCAGCGCTACCTATCGATGGCTTTGATTGATTACCAGAAAGCTTTCGATTCAACCTCCCATAAAATTATCATCTGGCTGTTGGAAAGCTCAAGTTTCATCCACACATAGTGAGGTGCATAGAGATATTGATACCGCTTTGGAAAACCAGATTTACTATCTTATCTGCAAAACATAATGTGACAACTGACAACGTTACCTTACAGAGAGGTGTCTTTCAGGGCGACACTATGAGCCCTCTGCTCTTTTGCCTCACATTATTGCCATTATCTCCCGCACTTCGCCATTCCGACAGGTACGAGGAAAACTTAATGGCATCCGCGAAGACCCTCGGCTCGTCGACAGAAGCGCTATATGACACCTTGGCGCTGGAGAGATCTATACATATCCGGGCGTGCCACAGAGCCGTATTCAGAACGTGACATCTATAAAGGATAATCTTCGATGCCGATAAAAACGTCTCGTCTGACGGATTTGGTATTCCAAATCGTCGGCGAGAAACAAAGTATCTGCAACTAACATGCTTGCCGCCCAGGTAGTACTCTATTCATTTGGAGTGGTTTCATGGACCAACGTCGAGACCAGATCCCTACATATCGGGTCAAGGTGGTCGCGGAATACTGAATCTTGAACTTTTTTTACAACAGGATCATTCTAAGTATAGCTATATACAGTCGCAAACGGAGGAGACCCTGTTCTTTCAAATTTTTTAAACAATTTTTTTGTTTACATTTTTTTGTGCTATTTTTGGATAGATTGAAATATTTTTATTTTCTACTTTGCTTTTTATTTATACTCTTAAATGTTTGAACAAATTATTTGAACAATTTTAATTTGTTTAAACATCTACGAGTATTCATAATAAACAAATTAGTACATAAAAATATTAAAATTTGTCGAAAATTTAGTGAGATAAAATGTTTCTCCTGCTTTTTTTTAGGTAGAATATATGATTGAACAAATACGTATTATTTAAATAATTGTAAAATTGTTTAAACAAATGATTTTAGTGTTATTATTGAGTAAATAACTCATAAAGTCTAGAAAATACGTTCATTTCGGGAGTTAACTGAGAAAAACCTAACATTTAAACAATTTAAAATTGTTCAAACAATTGAATATTAGTTAAAAAATGACTGGGTATTCTTAAATTACCGATTGAGGATTTTTTTTAACTTTTAAAAACCGTCAATAAACCGCAATATTACATGAAATTCAAATTTGTCACTTATGGGATTTTCTTTGGGGACCCATAAGAGTGGCTTAAAATTATTCAACCTCAAAATTTATGATTGATTCTTATTTTCTGACGAATTCTGAACAATATACTGAAACACGGAATTATTTGTAACATATTAGCGCGTTTAAATATTAGATTTACAAAAAGCTGACTTTTCATATGTTAAATCAATGGGAAACTTCATGGTCTTTGCGCCACCCCTAAATATTAACCGATTTTGCTCAAATTTGGAGGAGATTTTTTTTTGGCATTCGAACAAAACTGGGAGGTGAGAGCAGAGAAATTCGAAAAGGAGAAATAAGGGCCACCCTAACCATCACACTCCACACAAGTCAAAGCTGCTGACAATCAAGCAGCATATTGTTGACAAGATACGGGTGTTAGCTGACGCCAGAAAGAGAATATAAAAGAGGCATGGCTGGGTCAAGGAGAATGAACAGCTTCTCGCTGACCCATCGCGCGCCTCTTTCGCGATCTCCCGGTTTCTGTCAAAAATCCATCCAACCCCGACGAGGTAGAAGCTTTTAATAGAAAGGTGTACAAGATCCCAAAAAACTGGAATTGAAAGAAAACACTGAAAATATCGTCCGCTTCAAGAAGCATTGCGACAACCTCACAATATCTGAGGAGGAATGTCCATCAATCACTGCCGAAGAGGTGAAAAAAAAACAATCAGGGGCACAAAGACCTTTTCCGCGGCAGACCCTTCAGAAGATCTATTAGCTTCAATTAAATAATGAATATTTTTTTACAAACTTCGTAAATTATAAAAATATAACGCAAATAACTGCATATTGCAAGTTCAGTTGCATTCAAATAATCGGTAGTATACGAAAGTTTGTAACAGAGAACACCAGAGCACAAATTATAATCTCCAGAATTTAGTTGTTAACACCAACTCAAGTATTCATTATAGCATGTGAAATATTTCAATGTCGTACAAATAATTCAAAAACTAGCAAACTTTTCATTGCAAAACGAACAGAAAAACATCAGATAGGGCTAGCGTCGTAATTCTCACTACTTTCCGAATAAAAATGGAGCCATTATGATGTGAAATATTATCAAGGCAAGGTTAAAAATGGGAAATTACCTTCGATTCTTGTAAAGTGTAACCGACTAGGTTAATTTTGGTCGCAACAAATGTTTGACCTAGAATCAAATGTAAACTTTATCATTCGATTTTTTCTGTGAGTTGTTCTAATCTGAAAGGTGAAACGCAAATCAGTATCAGAAGCTAAGACGGTGGAATCCTCTCCATATTTAAAAGAGGAAAGTAGATAATTTATTGAAAGCTATTTACAATCTTTCTTCTTTTCAAATACTTGTTTGTTAAATAGTCATTACTATTCAAGGTGGACTCATCCAAACAAGGAGATGATTCGAAGTCTGTCAAAACTAAAAAAGTGTATTCCTAAATGAGATGCAGTGCCAAATTTTCTAAATTCAAATCAATCAAACACTTCGCAAACTTCAATTTGCATTCTAAATAAATAATTATATTTCTTATAAATTATTAAATATTCTTGTGCATATTTATTATTGTATTCAGTAGTTATCCTCATCGAAGTTTTCTAGTTTGAAATTAGATTATAAAACGATCAACCATCTTTTAATAAAATAAAATAAAAGGTAAGTTATATCTTGTGGAAATATCCCTGGAGCTAAGCTACTAACATCTTTAGCTTTCTTAAAACGGTTTAGGGACAACAACATCGTCCCAAAGTTTTTACAGTTGAAAAACCATTTGGGAACATCTAAATCCAAATCAAGGCTATATGAAACAAGTTTGGTTCTCCCGAAAGAAGGAATACAACATACCAAATTTGTCTTCCACACTACCTTATTATTACAATTTAATTACAATTTAAATTACAAGACGCGTACCCCCTACCCCCTAGGCCGCTTGGAGCGCCCGACTGAGATATTGGAACTCATTTGAATGCGGCTGCTTCTAGCGCCCTGGAGCTCACTTCTACTCATTTTTACGATGAAATGAAACGGTTGCAGTGTGATTGATTGATTTATACTGATTTATGCATTGATATATATCAATATGTATTTGAATTGTTGATCTCTATTGATTCATGTATTGGTTTATCAATTTTTTTTATTTATTTATGTCGATTACCCACCAATTACTGGACCCGTTCGATGATTTATTTACTGTGAATTTCCTCACTGATTTTATGATTTATTCGAATGATGTACCTTTTGAGAAATATCGTTGCTATTAATGATTCACTCAATATATTGATTTACTTAAAAATTATCGGGTTCACTTGAATCGTAGACCCGATGTGTGAATTATCTGATTAAAATCAACGAGTTAAATCGATCTTCGACCTCGTATGTCACCCGCTATTGCCGCTCCTTCTGCCCCACCGTTACAGCATTGTTGTTGTTTGCTTAGTTACGGGACACACCGTTGCGTCACCTAGTTGTTTAAGAGGTTTCCGAGTGCTTTTCCGATTCTGACGCAATCTTTAAATTTCAAAATGGCGTTTTTAGACTCGGTAGCCAACATAGTTACGTTTCGCGAATTGAAAAACCTAATCAATGATTTGAATGATGATCAGCTTACGGAAGCATTAGAATCCCTTCAATGGGACGCGAACGGTACCCAGAGAGAGAGAGAGAGAGAGAGATGTTCGCGCTTAAGGAAGGGGGTTAAACTTTACAAAGGGATGTCGTCTCACGCGTCAGATGTCACCTCCCTTACTACCGACGTTACGGATCTAGATGACGAGAAATTACATAGCAACGAATTAACAACCTCAGTGGTAACTACCAGTCCTGTGACCCTGGTGGTAGAAAGCACCGTCACGACTACTAGTACTACCACCTCGGCCACAGGTGTAGAAAATTCTGTGAACCCCTTAGAGATGGGGGTAACTACTCAGTCCTCTGTCACGGTCACGACACCCCGCGAAAGACAAACGACCTTGCCAACTGGTATTAACCCCGGGAATGTAGGACTTTCCTTTAACTATGCGAACTTTTACGGAATACCGGGTTCATTCCCGCTCACTGATCGCTCTACCCTCCCGATAAATGTCGACTTTCCAATACCCAATGCCTTTAGGTTTCCGGAAGATGTCAGAAGGAGCACGCCAAATTTACCGAGTGTTCCACACAACACTTTCACGGCAGATACACACCGGAATAGCTTAAACCTACATGGAACCACCCATTTCGGTTCCCTGAACCTACCTAGCGTTCCCGAAGACACCCCTACGGAAAATAACCGCAGAGACACTCTGAACTTCCCTAGCGCGACCCGGTATAGTTCCTTGAAAATATCTAGTGTTCCTCATAGCACCCTGAATTCCCGTTCAACCCAGTCGAATCTGAACTCGCTTCATCGGCCGGGGGTCTCAGTCACCCAGTCGAAAATCATCCTTAATTGGAAAATAACATTTGACGAAGAACTCTTGGTGACCATGCCGGTCTTGCTAGAAGGTATGGCGTTTAAGCGATTTAAAAACCATAAATTGAAGTTCGCGAATTGGGCACAATTCAAAAAAGCTTTTAGATACCGTGTTGGCGATGACGATTTCGAGAGGCGCGTGAGGGAACAAATTTATTCTAGGACTCTAGGGAAAACCGAGCGTATAGATGATTACCTGACAAATCTTGAGGGCTTAATTAACCTGTTAGAAAATGATATGCCGACAGTAGAATAGTTGGATGGGGCTCATAGGGGTATTAGGCCGGAATTTCACAGGGAAATTCGTCGCTCCCACTACCGAACCTTTGATGAACTTTCGCGACTTGGTAGAGGTTGGGAGAAAGAATAGACGGCCATTAAAGAATACAAACCGCCTCCTAATCCTGAGAATTCGTTCCTGCAAGAGTTCGCGTACCGTGATCTGATGGCGCAAAAGTCGTCAAAGCATACCTCTTTGGCCATTGTAGAGCATTGTAGCAGGATTGTAGAGGAGAAGTCGGTTTTTTCCGTTAAAACGTCGGAAAATCTCCATGAGGCGAAAAGTAAGCCTCCTAACGGTAACGGCAACAATAGAAACGGTATAAAGTGCGGAAGTGGCGGTAACGGTACTGGCAACCGAGGCCAGACTAACAAGGATCAATTGGAGGGGAAGCAGCAGAGCTCGAATACGCCCGCTGCCTCCGCCTCACAAACAAATTCCCGAGATAACACATCCGGCGCTTCAGGCGAGGTCACTTGCTTCAGGTGTAGGCAGGTGGGGCACTACCAAAAAGGCTGCGTCCAGCCACGTAAACTGATTTGCTTCGCATGCAACGAGGAGGGTTTTACTCTCAAGACATGCCCAGACTGTTCGGGAAACGAAAAAGGGAAGCAGTAGGACCGGTCTCTGCTGCCTCTCAAAGCAAAGAGACCGTCAAAATTATATCAGACGTCTCTGACCCCGTAGTAACTTCCATTTTAGCCATAAATGACTTAATTGAGTATAAGGGAGTTACGGAACCACGCCGCGCCCTGTGAGTACGTTTTGTAATCTAAAACTGGAAGCGGCGAACAGCACCATTTTGTTTACTATGGACTCCGATTTAAGGGATTTATCCCCATCACTTCCGGGTCATGTTGTCCCCGATATACAACCGGAACGCGAAAAGCTAGATCTTGGTGATATTCGCGTTGATGGGGGGTATATAAACAATTTTTCCGACCTTGATCAAATCGCCGGAATAGTGCAGACCGAGTTAGTACGTGGTAGAGTGCACCTTCAGATCTCTATCGGTTCCTTCTCGGTCGATGCCTTGTACGACCCCGGTTCGACTAGGACACTTATTCGTGGCGATTTAGTCCCAAAGATCTTGGACATCCTGGACAAAGATTTAGACAGGTCTCGTAAATCTTCAATGATATTAGCAAACGGTCCAGAGATGAGATTTTAGGTGTGGTTGAGCTACCCTTGACTATCGACGGGATTACTAAGGTATGCAAAGTCAGGGTAGCCGCCAATTTGGATACCGAAGTTGTCTTAGGCCTAGATGCGGATACGGACGGTCAGGTCTATCCACTCGACACATGGCTAACCACGGAAGAGAATTGTAGTGGCATTGTAGATTTATCGAGCGAACAGGACTGGGAACTTCGGGAGTTAGTTACAAGAGAGATAGTTCCAAAGAGGGAGGGCCAACTAAACGCTACACATTTGGTTAAGCACCACATAGATATTCAGGGCCACGTACCTATTAGGGAAAGGTACCGCATAGTTTCTCCTAAAGCGCAGGAGGCCATGTACAAAGAAGTGGATAGGTTGCTTGCTGAGGGGGTAATTAGGAAGTCCTCTAGCGAATGTTCGGCCCCTATAGTGATGGCCAAGAACGGTGATGGCGGTTATCGGCTGTGTCTGGATTTTAGGAAACTTAACGCCATATCTAAGAGAGACGCCTACCCCCTACCGTACATGTCAGACATACTGAGGCAATTTCGTGCCGCGAGATTTATCTCGAAGATTGATCTTAGCGCGGCATTTAATCAGATACCTCTGGACGAGTCTTGCCAAGAATACACGGCTTTTGTGGTTCTTGGTAGAGGGTTATTTCAGTTTGGTCGTATGCCGTTTAGTCTGACGGGGGCCCCGGCCACCTTTCAGAGGCTGATAGATAAAATTATAGCTATCGAAATGAGACCTAATGCATTCTCCTACCTTGATGACATCATTGTGGTCACAGAGACATTTGAGGAACACCTGCATTGGTTGGAGAAGGTCCTCGACAGGATCTGAGAAGCGGGCTTGACCATCAACCCTGACAAGACCAAGTTTTGTTGTGCCGAAGTCCGATACCTAGGCTTTATAGTCAACAAGCAGGGGTTGAGGCCAGACTCGGAAAAGATAGCTTCCATCCTTATGTACCCAGCTCCCCGCACGGTTAAACAGCTCCGTAGATTTATGGAGTTATCATCGTTGTACAGACGGTTCATTCCCGAGTTCGTTGAAGTGTCAGAACCATTGACCAGACTATTTAGGCTTGAGGTAAAGTGGCAGTGGGGAGACGAACAGCAGGAAGCTTTCCATTGGCTGAAGGAAGCATTAACTTCTGCACCCATCATAGCTTATCCTTCATTTGGGGACATAGAGGAGAATCCCTTCCACCTCCAAACGGACGCCAGTGCTACTGGTCTGGGCATGGTGCTGACTCAGGTCCAAGATGGCCAGGACAGAGTTATCGCCTTCGCAAGCCGCACGATGTCTGCGGTCGAGCGTAATTATACGGTTACCGAGAAGGAGTGCCTCGCAGTCGTGTTCGGGATCAGGAAATTCTGAGAATACCTGGAGGGTTTCCATTTTGAGGTAAATACTGACCGCAGTATTTTGAAATGGTTGCGTTATTTGAGAAACCCAACAGGTGGACTTGCAAGATGGTCCCTCGAACTTCTCGAATTCGACTTCGAGATCATTCACCGCAAGGGAACCTTACACCGCGTGCCGAATGCCTTGTCCAGGATGTCTGAGGAGGAAGGGTCGCCGATCTCGATGGTGATAGAGCAGGTCGACACTCAATTCGAAGGCTCGATGGACACTTGTTATAATAAGCGGTTACAGATGGTGGTAGAGCGACCTAGTGTATTCTTCGATTGGAAGGTGGAAGACGGTAGGTTATACCGGCATAGGCCGAACGAAATTACCGACCAGCTGGTTCCAGACCTGGAAGCCTGGAAGTTGGTGGTCCCCGAGGAATTTAGGCCTAATGTGCTAGAGGAGGCCCATTCTAAGCATCAATCCGGACATTTGGGAAGGGATAAAACTTATGCGCGAGTGGTCTTGCGATACTATGGGCCTGGGCTGTACTCAGACGTCACACAGATCGTACGAAAATGTGACCCTTGCCAGAGGTGTAAGGTTGAACAGGCTCGCCCGGCCAGCATGATGGGTCAACGCGTCGTCGAGCAGCCCTGGGCAGTGGTAGCCGCAGACGTCATTGGCCCTTTTCCCCGTAGCACCAACGGTTATAAGTATATCCTGGTTTTCCAGGACCTTTCCACCAAATGGGTGGAGGTCCTCCCGATCAGAACAGCTAACGGCCCTACGATTGGAAAGGCTTTTGAGGACTTCATCCTATTGCGCTAGGGAGTTCCGGAGTGGATACACACGGACAATGGCCCCGAGTTCGCCAATAAACTTGTGGAAAATATGTGTAAGACTATCGGGATCATTCACACCAAGAATCCAGTTTACCATCCACAAGCTAACCGTATATAGCGCGTCAACCGCATACTGAAGACCATAATTGTAGCTTTTCTCCACAAGAAGCATAAGGAGTGGGACGCTCACATACCGGAGTTCCGTTTCGCATATAATACCGCTTCCCATGGTGCGCTGAAGGTTTCACCAGCTTTCTTGAATTTCGGACGTGACCCCCTTCCCTACCGATCTTTGACAGGTGATCTCGAGAGGGGATCTCAGCGCGCTAGTCCAGATCCCGAGAAATGGCTAGAACGCGTTAAACGATTGGACCATCTCAGGGACCAGACTTGCCGGAATCTCGAACGCGCCTATGTATCTCAGGCAAGGTATTACGACGAGAGTAAGCGTGCTTGTTCTTTTCGGGTTGGGGACCTCGTCTTGAAGCGTCAGCGCGTACTATCGAAAAGGGAAGACAACCTTGCAGCTAAATTATGCGATAAGTTTGACGGGCCTTATAAAATCAAGCGTAGGTGGTCTCCAGTTGTGTATATTTTAACTACCGAGAAAGGAAAATACGCGGGTAAAGAAAACATTCGGAACCTCAAGCCTTATGTACAGGATACACCGCCTGTGACCGATGATAAGTAAGTAGACAGTAGTTATAGGATTTACCCCTTTTGATTTCAGACTACCAAGCTACGAGAAAGGAGCTCCACTTCGGCTAGGGCCAGGCCGGCTCCAGCATGAGGAGCGATTCCAGGCACCAACGCCAATCCGCCCGGCGCCACGGAGGGGACTCAGAGCAATAGGGAAATGTTGGATGAAACAAGGTGGATGAGGGTGCTGGGGTATGATAACCTCACGCGCCAGGGGTGGCTAAGGATGGGCGCCGCGAAGCCAAGGGCTTATCGGGGGCCCAACCACAAGAGTTTTTGGGCTTGTGGGCAAGCGGGCCAACTGCGGGGCCAATGCCCAGATCCTTCCGGTTCCACGCCCATCTGTTTCGGTTGCGGGGAACCGGGTGTAGAGAAGCCGTCATGCCCGAACTGCGGTCCTTTGTACGCTTCAGATAAGGTACTGAGCGCGCGGGGGGGGGGGGCGGCGCCACCCTGGCCAGCCCATCTTCAACGAGGGTCCAGAACTGGTGGAGCAATACGCCCGTATCCACGAAGCTGCTCATCGGAACGGCCTGGCCGTATCACGGCGGCAATAATCACCGGGCCACACATTAAAGCCATATACTTGGCCGTATTGTCTTTGTATTTTTTTTGTATTTTTGCATTTTTATCCATTTAACTTACGTGCTATTAGATTTGTTTTTGTTAATTTCAATGTGATTGGATTTTTTGTCTTCTTCTCTTTTTTTACAACACCGAGATGCGAGAAAGGAGCCAAGGGAAAATAAGTTTTTTTCTGTTATTCGAAGGTGATGCGCTGATAAATCATAAAATGGCGTATGCTGTCTAGAGAAATGTTGTTCGTCAAAATTTTGTAAGAATACGTAGAGTACGTCTGTTAATTCTTACGTCTGTTATTTTTGTCAACTTCCATAAATGATAATTTCGGAGACTTAGTGTCCTTTTAAGATACAAATCAACGCATCTGTGTGCGGATGTTTGGCTATTTCGAATTCACAGTCATTCCTGTAAGATGTAGAATACACCCAGTGAATTCCGCGAAGAGACACCGTGCGATTTTCATTCAAAATTCAGTCTTTAAAATTGATACGTTTTAAATCCGGACGATAGCAAGAGAGTCAGGAAAATGTTGTATTAACTCTTGTGAATCGTCGCACGATTGAGCGACTCGACTTAGCGAAAAATATCATTCATTATAAAATCGAGTCGAGTTGCTCGCGAATGTATCAAAATTAGCTGTCTTCTCAGATTCGAACACTTTAAACTGAATTTTGATTCTTAGATGGAAAGCTTTTTCTTTTGTATAGTAATGATACCTTAAACAGGAAAAGTCACGAGCCTATCCAATTATGGTATCTTTGAGATCAATTTATTTACATTTTGCAGACTGTTCTCAAATCACATTGGTCATGGACAAGCCTGGAATGCCTCGCGGTGCATTTTTTTTTTAATAGGGAAATTCCGAGCGATTAAATATGAAGGATAAAGCGTGACTTGCGAAAGAGACAAAATTGTTTGCTTTTTGAGAATGCATCTCGACTAGATTATGAACTTACCTCGAATGGCAGTCTAAATTCACGCGAACTACATCGAATTCAGGAAGTCCATTGTTCCTGTGGTGATTACGATATCGGATCGATATTTTGTACAGAGTTTTTGATATTTGAGATTTTTCGTGCTCTCTCCGTGCTCGAAGCGACCTGGGTCCGCTTAAACCCATAATGATTGCACACATTATGCTTTCGTGTTCTTCTTTTTCTCTTAAAGAATTTTGTTAAAATTATACAATGTATACCTCAACACCTCATTTAACCTATCCTTAAGGGGGGATCCTGCTTTAGGAGGCCTAAAAAAAGCGTTTTTTGAGAGATTTTTTTCGGACAGAAAAAAATAAGCAAGTCCAGCGAGCTTTTCAGAATATTTTAATATATATTTGAACATTATAAAAAAAAAAATTTCAGAGAAAAATATCGCCGGGATTTAAAAAAAATAGGCGGGTAAGATGGAACTCGTAATTTTCGTCTGAAACAAAAAAACCAAAAAAAAAATTTCATTCTCATATGTTTTTCTTCTAGGTGAACTAAGAAAAACCCGAAAAATTGTGAAATTGAAAATTTGTCTCAAGTTTGAAGAAAATTTGCCTTCAAAGTTTACGATAAGAAAAAATGTTAATTTTCGATTACATACAGTAATAATACGTTAATACGCTCTTCCTGCTCCATAAAGTAAACGGCACTTCTACGAATTAAAAATATTGTTTCGAAGGACCGTTGAACCTTTTCAGGTACACATTTCGGAGTTATTAGACCGAGGGGTGGAGCGCGCTTCATCTGCCCGAGCGCTCGTATACATGCTCGACACCCCACCACGTTTAGTGCTGTATCTTTAAAAATACTGCGAATCAGCCTCTATAGCTTCAGATACATATTCTTAGATATATTAGGAATAGATTTAAGCAATAAAAAAAAATCGATTTTTTGAGCCTTCTAAAGCAGGATCCCCCCTTAATTTGAATTTCGAACGGAGATGCGAGACCTGTCGGGCAAGAAAGACCTGCGTTCCAGCACCCTTTAAGGTAATTGATTCACAAATTTTTTGTGTGTGTATCAGGTGCAGAATTATCCCGGGTCATCAGTACGCCCCAGAGTCAACCCAGCATTCCCCAACCACCCTTACGCTTTGCAGTCACCTTGTCCCGCCTTCTACTCAGTCCTATTT
Source organism: Andricus curvator (assembly GCA_932195095.1). Taxonomy (NCBI): domain Eukaryota; kingdom Metazoa; phylum Arthropoda; class Insecta; order Hymenoptera; family Cynipidae; genus Andricus; species Andricus curvator. The sequence goes on from CAKNYM010048274.1 coordinate 107,532, forward strand.
TTATTTTTGGTTATGGATCATGATTTTATAGCTTGTGATTGTGCTCACCATTATTATTTTCCTTCTGGCTTATGATTTCACTAATTATTATTTTATATTATGGCTAATGATATTGTTTGGCTTTATTTTTTCTATTTTGAGAATTGAGGAGCGCTCTTGGAGGGGTCGCGCGAGGCTCTTGGTCCTATGGGAGATCGTAAGGCCAGAAACAGACAATTACCAAGAAAACCCATAACGTATAAAATTGTAAACTCGGTAAATCTACGTATTGTACACGAAACCTAAGGCTTATTCAGGGACGGGGCTTCACGGAGCCTTCCATTACATGTGACTTGTGCCTAAGATCAATGGAATACTCCGTGGAACCAAGCCCCGTAACTTTAGGAATGTACTTTGTAAATTGTGCGCATGCGTGCCCAGATCAGGCCGAGGTTAGGTTGATTGACATGTTGGCGTAACGCAACATACGTTAGACTTCAATTTATACCTGCAGGGCACAGAAGAGCAGATAGGAATCTTGTACATAGTTATATTAAGCATAATTCCACTTTTAACCTTCAACGTATTTGAACTTTTCCGCTCCAAGGTGAAGCTCGGTAAAAGTTACCAAGTTTCGTGAAACTTTCACGCCGTTAAAGTTAAAGGCTGAAGTCTGAAGTCTGAAGCTCGGTAAACTTCAATGCCGATGTAAGTGTAGGATTTAGCGTAGAATATCGTGATTTTAATTATATCGATTATATTTATGTTAATGCTTTCGCGGATATTGTCACGGAAAGTAGTCACACCTTTAGTCAACGACCAATTTTTAGTTCTTAGTTCCACCAGTAGTTGCGCTGATTTAAGGTTTGTGAACACGCCTTCATGCGAGCACCCTTCGAGTTCACGGTCTTGGTGCGTCGCATGAAATCTGTCACTATCGTTCTTGGTTCCCTTATGGCTACACGTGTCACAACTTCTTCGCCGTTGATTGCGGATTGTATATAAAATTTGGATGAATATTGCGATATTTTGGATTGATTAGACCTATATTAGTAAACATTATCCGAAATTAATAGAGCACCGATGAAAATATTAAAGGTAAATCTTTTTGTAAAACCGGCAGGCGACGCGATGGCGGTGTTTGACCATGGAACCATTGCCTCGCTTGGCCCCTCCTTATCCTATTGAGTGCTATTGTTTTATTCTTAGTTGTCTCTTTCCATATGGTTTCCGCGATTTTATGTCGAGGCAGTGCATAGGGATATTTCTCCGTGATATTTTTCTTTTGTGTATTTTCATCCGGTTTTACCCCGCGTAGAGTTGATTTTGTGTCCGCTCCGTAATGGCCTCGTGTACGGGATGTTTGGCCATCGATCACGTGGTCGCGGCAGAACCCCTTTCCCCAGTAATTTTTATTTACTAATAGTTCTCGAGGTGTAAAATTATCGAGTTGTTGCCAATAAATTTAAGTAAAGAAAATGGCCGTTGTGTCTCTAAAGAACCACCCCTTTGAGAAAGATTCTCCCCTTGCTCCTTTAGTTTTTTTTAGGCTTTCAGGTTTTCTCTTTATAGTCTATCAATTAAGTTCTCAAATTTTGTATTCAAAATTCGCCGGGTCATCTTTTCGCTATCTTATCGATGTACGGGCCTGGCTCGCGCCCGCTATTATAAACCATATACGTATACCCATGCATATACGTATATAGATACGTATACGCATGTGTATACTCTACCGGAGTAAAAACCGCCATTCGAGAGGTGGTTAATAAACCACGCTCGCAGTACATAGCAGGCAGATATACCGTAAGAACCCAAAGAGTGCGGTACAGCTTAAAGCTGCTTTCAAACATAATCCTCTTATTCTAATTTAAACTAAGTTAACGTAACTGAAAAACAAGAGATTGAATATATCATTTTTGAAATCATCGCAGAATTAGAGCGAAACATAGATTATGGTACCATAATTTGAAATACTCTAGAACTCATATTAAAATACGCAACTTTAAGATAAAAGAAGACAAGAATTAAAAATATATCCAGCAGATTCATTATCTAAACAAATACCATTACTTAGAAATGACCTTTTCTACGAAGAGAAAAAATAAAGTTGCCGTGCAAAGGCGTTCAGTCGTTCCATCCCTTACAGAGGGGATGGAGTGAGAAGATAGCGGGTTCTTTTAAAATGATTAAAAGGCGGGGAACAGCGTAGGAAAAGGTGGATTCCCCTTTTGATGGTTTTTGTATCGCGGGACATATAGCTTGCTATCGGATCCCATTGCAAGCGATTTTCTAGGCTGCTGTCGTCTAAAAATGCAATATATCAAATAAATATTCTGGATTGCCATGCGAGAGGACCTTAAAAGAGAGGACAAAAGTTTGCACTTCTCATCTCTACTTCATTTTCAGCCAGCCAGATTATTTCAAGGCTGGTGTAATATTGCCATATTTTCCGATATGGTCTCATTCCGTATGTGAATCGGAGACACGCGTTATTCAGACCCTGTATTGTCGCTGCTAGAGTGGCATTCAGGAAGGGGCCATATTACGTATACGTATATTCCGAAAGGTGGAGCACCAAAGAATGGCAAAACAACAATTTTATCCTCAGTGGAAGGGAGCAACGGAAACGATACAATTTTCTGAAGCGCAGATACGCTGCTTTGATTTTAGTGGTTACAGATCTCATATGAAGAATAGCGGACTTAGCAAGGTTTATAACAAAAGCTCGCTCTTCAATCCTCCTCACGGCGGACATTTCGCGGACATTTTGCGCCTGCGTTTCGTCCGCATAGATATGAATCGTGGCTTTTACTTTGTCCCCAGATACCGCCTTCGAAAACCAACAGGAATATTATCAAGGGGCCTGGAAGGTCGTTGGTGTAAACAGAAAATAGAGACGGGCTGAGAACGGCACCACGTTGCGCTCCTTCACTTAGTGACCGAACGATTGACGACCGGAAAGTTAAGGTAGCTGATATTTCAACTCGCTGGCTTCTATTCGAGAAAAAGCCACTAAACCAAAATATTTCCCTCCCGGAGATTCCCTCAGATTTTGGTTTGGCTAGAAGAAGTTCGTGATCGAGAGTGACTTCCGAACGGTCTATTGACCGACCAATCTCGTCTGATATATGGAGCAGGAGTGTAGCCGCCGAGAAACCCTTCCAGGAACTGGACTGGTGATATGAGAGAATGTCATTAATACATATGTATGGAGAGCGCTGCTCGAGGTAAATTTTTTTCAGGATCTTTGACAGGTAAGGGAGAATAAGAATCGGGCATAAATACATGTAGGAAGTTGGGTGGTCACATTTTGGAATAGGGCGGTTAATGCCCAGCTTTCACGCTGTAGGGAATATCCCTGTCTTCAGAGGCAAGCAAGCAAGTAGATGGGGATCACGGAACTATTTATACCATCCTGAAGACTGCGGTCAACTTCATGGAATTTGAAAGGATGGCGTTTACTTACTTCGGCTGCCTCTAGGAGGTATTGAATTACTTTGACAGATTCCGTTATCAAGGTCAATTGTTTCAGAGGAATTATCCCTAGTACCGGTAGGTTCGTTGATAATCTGGCTTAGGGCAAAAGAGCGAGCGACATCGTTGAGCTTGAACCAACCTGGCTTTTACTTTAAATCGTCGTCCCAAGCAGCATTCGACTTAGGACTCCTGTAGACAGCGGATGACTACAGGGATATCATCTGCCAAACACACCTTGAGAGGCATAGAATCATCGACCAACAAGTCGAACCGCAGGTAGTCAGGTCAGATAAGTACACCTGCCTCTCTACGAGCAACAGGGCTCTTTCGGTCACGACTCGAAGATAGCTATAATATCTAGACTATGTAGGGTAATTAAGTATATAATATAATTTAACTGACTAACTAACGTTTAATAACGTCATTAAAAGCAGTGGCCGAAGAGCTGAGAGGATTCATAGAGAAAGACATCGGTGCTAAAAGAGGGCCCCAAGCTGCTGCTGTCTGGAAGTCTAAGCTGAAAGTAGTTTTGTGATGAAGAATTAGGTCCGCAGACAATATTTGACTGGTTTAGGGTCGCAAGTAAGGACTGGCCTGACGTAGATGCTGAGCTGTGGTGAGTTTTCAAGAAAGATGCGAGCCGCCCCCTCTGGGACCCTTACTAGTTTCGATGAAGCATTCTTTCCGTTTCTGATCCAGACTGATTTCCTAAAGATGCATGCCCAGCTGTTAAACTTTCCAGAACGTATCTTTTCTTTAACAGGTTTCAGGCGTAAGTAAGAATCTATTGATTGGTTTTGGTCCACTTGGTGTGCCCTTCCTCCAAGTTAGAATCAATTTTGTGAACTATTACTGATTTTTTGTTTTTTATCGTGGCAGAAATCAGGCCAGAGCGAGCCGTAGCATTAGAGAGTCGAGCGAGTATTGGTTTAGACTGGGTCTCAGCTTTGGATGGAATGCGGAAGACATCCTCAATGTGCCCCTTGATTAGCTTGGAGTCTTTCAAAACCCCAATTTTCTCTAAGATAATCGTGAGTTCCTTACGAGCAGACATAGATGAACTATAATAATGACCTCTTTGCCCCTGATCCCATCTTCCAAGCGGGTAATCCTTTCTCCATGTGAGACTTTGGTGTCCTCGATGGCTCTGAGTGAAATTATTTTCGGCTAGCTGCTTTTGGGATGCTTCAACTTTAGAGTTTCTGGAACATACCGACTCACAAATATCTTTGCAAAATCTAATCGCAAAATGTCACCTAAATTTTCGTACCCTAAAAAAGTGTAGCAAAGGCTGACTCAATTGGACAAATTCTTTGATAGTTAGCATAGCTACAGCATTCAGGTAACCACACAGACAAATATACAGACAGGCCTACAGAAAGGCACCGACAAAATTTTATGATTTTCGGACTCTGTGAGTTCTGAAACGTAAAGAACCATTAAAAAATAGAGATCAAAAACCAGGCGATTACATTAAATGTGAATGAGCACTCACGGGTCCAGTGCGCGATTTCGCGAGTGCGCGCGTGATCGCATGTCCACATATAAGTGGGAGCATCAAATTAGCTTGTGTAAACGTATATGTCATGACTTCATGACTTCATGAGGGAAATCGAGACTTATCGGACTTCTGAAGTATATGGTACCAATGCATTTGTACAGAAAATATCTATAAGTCTAGGTACATTGTAATCCTTAATTATGAGAAGAAAAAGTAAATTACGTGAAAAAAGTCTCTCAACATTTTTTAAAATAAAATGGCACATTATCATTAAGTCTATAATTAACGCTATCCTGGAAAGCTTAACATAAGTATTTGTGTTGAAATGACCAAACATGCGATGCCGTGGTTTTCAAGAAACAATTACAAAATTTGTGACAATGTACGGCAACATTCGGTCCGTTTTGAGTTTTTGGGTTTATTGGTCGGGCTGCGATACAACGGCGATACCACTCTGAAAACACCAGTTCTCGTAAGATCACTGAACTTAAGCATTGTTGGGCGCAGTTAGTACTTGGATGGGTGACCGTTCAGGAATACTGCGTGCTGTTGGCCCGTCGTGGATGTGGTGGGCCCACATTGGTAGTAAATATCCACCTAGAAACAGTACCCGAATCGGGTAGTGAGGCAATGACCTTTCGAGTTCGAACTGTTAATCAATGTATGTATGTATTGGTCGGGCTGCGAACCCGACCTGACTGGACATTATTTTGCACGCGGCTAGTTGCTATGGAAATTATTGTTCTTACTTCAGAGTGTTGTTAGGTTACGTTGCTAAGGAAAGTTGATAAGGTCGGCTATTACGCTGTTTATTATGGATATACCATTTAATTATCTAATTACATAATTATCTGGAAGGAAAGAAATATGGTTTTTGGTATGGCTTACAATTAGAAAATTCGAATCAAGCGGTTTGGTAAAATAACGGTGTTCTTCCGTTTTTAGAACTTACTTATTTTTTATATATATTCTGTACATAACTTCATGAATAACAAGTTAAAAACAATTGATTTCTGAAAATGGAAGAACACCGCTCTTAAACCCGAACGGTCAATTGTATTTTTCATTTTAACTGAATTGATAATCTTACCTCATCACATGCGGCACATCTCGGTTTCATTTGCTCTGCATAATGTCTTTCGCAGTATAGTGCATCATCGAATATACAGTAGGCAAGATCAACGAGCAATTCCTGACACTTTATACACCGAAAGCAGGCGGGATGATACAGGCTGAGTTTACTTGCTGACACTGCGAGGGTGCCATACACCATGGGCTTATTGCAGATACTACAAAACTAAACAGAGAAGATCAAAACTGTACATTTTTGATTGGTATTGAGGATTAAAGCTTTAGGTATTTATTCACCGCATATCAGAATGTCTACTCGAAATATATATATATATATATATATATATATATATATATATATATGGGACGTTCCATGTCAACCGGATCAGTGCTATGCCCAAAATTTGGGGTAGTTAAAAAAATCCACCAATGGCTCATTTCAAAGCTTAGAAGGTCTACTTTTAAATTTTGAGTGCGCCTTTGCAACATCCAATATGGCGGCTCCAATATGGCGTCTGAGAGCTCTCAATTTCTGTGAAAAAAATTTAAAGACGCACCTAAATTAAAATTTAGTCCATATTTAAAGTGCTATAGACGCTTTTAGACGTATTTTGTCCTTCTAAACACGAACCCGGTGTTAAAATTCAGCTGTAAGGTCACATTTTCTTTCTAACCTCAAAAAAACGAGTGAAAACCAGTAAAAAAGTGCGAAAGTGTACGTGAAAAAAACAGAAACCTGTATTTTTCAAATCCTTCTCTTCTTCTATGAACAGATGGATCCGCTAAATCCGAATCCACCTCCACAATTAAGCTGACGCGCCTCGGCTGTTTCTAACCTAAAAAAATCAATATTTTTTATAAAATAATTTTTTTTTTATTCAGTCGATTTATGAGTAATAAATTTTCTTTACTTTCGAACATAACTTTTTTATGACTGGTATGGCCTTCATTTGCATCAAATAAACTACTGCTTAATCACAATTGACCAAGACTTCATCATCACGTAAATTTTCTTTTTTATTGGAAAAAAAATCAGATTGGGACTTTGCTATGAAGTGATGCGGGACAAGCAATTTTAAACGATTGCATAACTCTTCAACAAATTGTCCTAAAATAGAAGAATTTTTTTATCTTGTTTCTGGATTACTGGAAACAAATGAAAGAGAGGAGGTAATATTCAGTACGTGGCAGTCCACAGATAGATGCGCTTACGTGATGATGAATGAAGTCTTGGTCAATTATGATTTCGCAGAAAATTATCCATATGTTGCACAGGATGTAGCACAGGCTTTTCACTACAACAACGATCAGTGTACAGTATTTACTGTCGTACTTTATTATCGCTCTACAAATGAAATAAAACATCACAGTATTATATCACTTTCAGATTGCACAAAGCATGATGCAGCAGCAGTTTATTTGATGCAAATGAAGATCACACCAGTCATAAAAAAGTTATGTCCGAAAGTAAAGAAAATTTATTACTCATCCGATGGTGATAAACAACATTTTAAGAACAGGACTCAAATAAACTTTTTGATGCATCATAAGCTCGATTTTGATGTCGATGCTGAATGGCATTGTAACGCTACTGCGCATGGCAAATGTGCTTGTGATGGTCTTGGAGCATGTTTAAAATGTGCAGCAAGTCGTTTCAGTTAACAAGCTTCTCCGAATAATGCCATTTTAAATTCGATCTCACTCTTCACTTGGGCAAAGTCAAGATTTCAAAATATACAGTTTTTTCACTATACCAAAAAAGATAATGGTAAAATCTTACAAAAGCTCAACAGACGATTTCTTAATCCACCTGCTGTGCCTAAAATTCAGATGAGTCATTCATTTATTCCAACTACTGACAATAAAATTGAAAGCAAAAGGTACTCTAATGCCAAAGACGCATATTTTATGCCATATTAATTTCTTGAATAACAGGTTCCGATCTCAGAGAAATAAAAGAAAATACTACTGGGAAAAATATTCGTCTATAGAGCAGTTTTAGCGCATGTTTAGAGACGGAAGAGTTAAGGGAATATATTGGTTAAGGAGTTAAGCTAAGAAGGTGTCTCCATTTTGAGTCCACCTAGAACATTTAAATCCTGACCTCAGATTCATGATCAGTATGTATACCATTAAGCCATTTCCCTTTCAGGGTAGGCGTGACACTACCCAATTCGGGTAGTGTTTCTAAGTGGATAGATTCTTTTAGTAAATAACTACAAGTGTGGGCTCACCACACCCACGATGGGCCAACAGCACGCAGTATTCCCGAACGGTCACCCATCCAAGTACTAACCGCGTCCAACACTGCTTAACTTCAGTGATCTCACGAGAAATGGTTTTTTCAGCGTGGTATCGTCGTTGGCGATAAGTGACCCCAATAAACCCCGTACACCAAATTTGGCATTATTAGGTTGATTTTCGAAAATGTCCACCATGTTGGATCCGCCATCTTAAAATTTGCAGACTTGTCTTCAGATTCATGATCAACGATTTCAATAACCCTCACATATCAAATTTGGCATAAATCGACTAAATTAAAAAAAAAAATTATTTTATAAAAAATATTGATTTTTTTAGGTTAGAAACAGCCGAGGCGCGTCAGCTTAATTGCGGAGGTGTATTCGGATTTCGCGGATCCACCTGTTCATAGAAGAAGAGAAGGATTTGAAAAATACAGGTTTCTGTTTTTTTCACGTACACTTTCGCACTTTTTTACTGGTTTTCACTCGTTTTTTTGAGGTTAGGAAGAAAGTGTGATCTTACAGCTAAATTCTAACATCGGATTCGTGTTTAGAAGGACAAAATACGTCTAAAAGCGTCTATAGCACTTTAAATATGGACAAAATTTTAATTTAGGTGCGTCTTTAAATTTTTTCACAGAAATTGAGAGCTCTCAGACGCCATACTGGAGCCGCCATATTGGATATTGCAAAGGCGCACTCAAAATTTGAAAGTAGACCTCATAAACTTTGAAATGAGCCATTGGTGGATTTTTTAACTACCCCAAATTTTGGGCATAGCACTGATCCGGTTGACATGGAACGTCCCACATATATATATATATATATATATATAGTTAAGAGTTTCTCCTAAGGAAAACCGTGGGAATTCACCGGGAGCGGGTGCGATTTTAGAAAATTGCACCCGCTCCCGACGATATCATAGAAACGTTTCAGCTGTAACGACGTCTTACGACCGTGAGATAGATGATAAATATATATATATATATATATATTATTATATTA
>CAKNYM010048274.1:116907-172766 GCA_932195095.1 Andricus curvator
GGTTTCGATTCCTTTGGAATATAACTAAAGGGCCTATTGTAAAGCCACCGACCGCGTCCTCGGGTTGCGGATAGAGGGTCCCTGTATCAATGGTTTCTGCTGAATATGGTTACAATGATTAATAAGCAGTCGTGGACAATTGTCCGGGAATGGTCCCGAAGGAAAAACCCCTAAGCGAAGGCGTAACAACCGTGCCAAAAGCTGAATGGCACCTGGGTAAGGTGTCTTAAACGGTGACTCTGGGATACCACGCCACCTCTCAGAGTACCAGCCTTATCCTTGCACGCAGGGCTCGACAAGGATGGACGAACCCTTTCCCTAGTTGCTCGTGGGACCAAAAATGAAACCACAAAAACACCAAAATGTTGTAGATTCGGTTCAAAACGATCGAACGCGCAGAGCACCCGACAATGGGTCGGCAAACAATGCCGATCATCCTAAAGTTCGGGATGCTGAAAATAATTTAGATGGAAACGCGACGACGAACCGGCGAAACGCCCACATTGAGTGGATGGATCAGCTCTGAGATGACGTGCTAGACTGCTACGATGCCAGCATTTTCCCTGTTCGCAGATGCTTTATGGCGCGTATGCACACTCTGTTGTGCCAGAAACACCCAGAGCTTCAGCACGTTTCGCATCAGTCTTTGCGAAATCAAGCCGACATCCTCCGCAAAAATGGATATGTACGCGGAGCGCTTCCCCAACCGCTGCTTGATCAAGCTGCAGACGAAGATGAGGAAGCGACATTAAGACCAACCGCAGAAAGCAGGCACCTTCTGAGAGATAATCGCAATTTCAGTACAAGGAGGAATATTAACATGCAAGTCCCTCCTAAGCCCCAAGATCTGGCTGAAATGGATGCCTCCGTTCTTAGAGATATCTCGCAAGAGTCCCACCTCTGGACCATCAATTGCTCAGTTTATGGTGCTGCGAGAGCTTTGGCTGATTCAAATCGAAGGCTGAAACCGACGATGGATTAAAAGACCAAAGACGCTTACATCAACTGAACAAGAAGATTGGATGGGCAAGACAGAATGCGTCCCGTGTTCAATGTGTGATTGACTACATAACATCTGGTGGACCGTTCACGGAAAGGGTTCGAATGTTCGCCCAAGTACTAAGTACTAAGTACAATTGCTCGAATTTAGTAGTTTGATTTTATCTAATTGAAAATTGAGATCTGGATTGGGATTTTGATTAAATTCCGAATCAAAGAATAATTGAATTTTAATTGAAATTTGAAACTTAGGATTTTGATTGAATTTTAATAGAATTTATGAGGAAAATGGTTGAAATTCAGTTGGAATTTTGGACTAAAATTTGAATTGGGTTTAGTTTGAATCGGAATCGGGAATTAACTTGAATATTTAATTTAAATATCGGAAAATTAAATGGAACTTGAAGGGATTTGAATTAAAAATTAAAAATGTTAAGTTTTGAACCGAAATAATTTGAGCTAATAAATCGGGTCTCGTGGCCTCACACAGTTCTCCTTGACTTTGAAACGAGCCACGTTCGTTATCGAATTTTCGGCACCAGCTGACAAAAACGGTCATCCTGATCATCAGTGCCCTTTAAAGTGCCAAAATTTCACTGGTTAATAAGCTGAAAAGCATCCCTGCGTGTCAACAAAATGTTAAGACACTTGCGGGGAAAATGCAGAAGGCGGTCATCCTTGGGTCGCTCCGTGTCCTCAGGGTGCACGAAAGTCTTGTCGGATCGTCGTATTCAGTTCATTGCAGACTGGAACCACCTATCTCGGGGTTGTGAGACGTGGTTACAGCTAAAATCTTACCGCGAAATCGCCGAAAGCGGGTGCAACTTTTGTATGAACAAGTTTTTCGTACGAGGAGTATATCACGGTCAGAAACGCTTTAAACACACTGGTGTGGGGGAACGCGCGCTGTTGGACACAATATATGTGTTACCGGCAAAGCCCGAAGAGGCGGCAAACCTAAGTTTGGCCAGGCAATGCGCGTATTGCGGATGTATTTTAGGCAAAGTACGAAATTCTCTGTGATTTCGGGCTTTGCCTGGAATGAATGCAGGCAAACCTAGGTGTGCCAAATGTGCTTTAGGCAAAGTTGGATGGAACTTCACCTGGCTTTAGTTTAGGCAACGTAAGATGTGCCAAAAATGTTGTGAGCAAATTAAGAATGCAGTATTGTATCAATGTACTTGTGTGTATATATATATATATATATATGGTTATGTTTTAAAAAATAACATTGAATGAAAATAGTTATAATATACTGGTTACTTGTTAACGTAAGATGTCGAATTCTGATATTTTGAATTACAAATGCAATTTTGCCTTCTAGCACTTGCACAGCTTTGACGTACACTTTCACACAATTAAATCTTAAAAAATCTTGCCCACTAAACACAGAATTTTGACTACTAATTTTTTGTAATGATAAGAGAGTATTTGGTATATCGTAAATTTTCAAAAAATTTCATTTTCATTCTTGTAACAGATTTCTGGAGTACAATGAAGACATTATTTCGGTTTTCGTTCCTATTTTATAGAAACCATCATGAAATCTTTTTAAAACTATGCCAACTAGAATTACAATTTGTGCGGACACTTCCAGTAATTAATTCTTGGACAATTATGTGATTTGTTAATCTACTCCGCGGGGGACACTTAACTGCGTCGAAACTTCTCCGCCTGCAGTTTTTCCGGTGACAAAAGTCTAAAATAATTGGGCTATGCTGTGGGAGAGCATCAACTGGAATATCACCATGAAAGAGGAATTATTGAGCCTCTGTTATAAGAATGCAAAGTTTGGAACTAAAAGTGAAAAGGGATACAAATTTCGGACAAAGTTTGCAGCAAAGTATCCTCATATAAGGAAAGCCACACTAAGAGATCCTATCGCTAAGGTGAATGACATGAAAAATAATATTCTTGTCTCAGAAGACCAAGCAATGGAAAATAAACGACAGGTTGATTTGGCATGGAATAACGCCGACAATGAACATCAGCTACAGGAAACTGCACTGCAAAATCAAGCGGCGACAGGTAAAGCAATACAATATAATCATGCTATTAATGTTCCTGCGCAACCTCATGATGATCGAATATCACCACTGCTCCCATAGACAGATGGTCTGATTCAACGAGAGGCAGAATCAGAGGTTCAGTGACCAAGAAGGCTATTGAAATTGCAACATATGAACAGACACGTAATGCGTCTTTATTTTTAGGCAGGGAAAAGTGGACAAAATGTGGGGAGAGAACACCATCGGCTCTTCTCACTTAAGTACCCAGAGCTGGCCACAAAAATAAACGAGCAGAATCTAGCTGACCAAACACCTTCAATATCTGTAAACGGATTTCCTTCTGCTGTTAAAATAGCTGCTATCAAAATAGAGGTGAGTTAGCAGCCTCCTGTTGATGGACTCCCTCTGGAAGGTATGGATAACAAAGACATGATTGAAGGTGACGGCATAGGTACTAGGAATAATGAAGATCAAGTAGCGAAATCTTTAGAACCACATCCAGACATTAACGTTTTCGTTGATGTAAACAGCGAAATCTGAGAAAAACTGCAGCACCCTGAAAGAAATTTTGGTCGTGCTTTACTAGAGTTTAGAGAAGCAGAACCAACGCAAAAGCATTATCTGCTAAAGATATACCTCGAAAAGTATCTGCGTGCACTAATAGAACACTTAAACAACAAAGGTCTACCTATGCATTTTAACACAACAATAATTGCTTAGAGGTGCAAACTCTTGTGTATTGTGCAGCTGTGGCAGCCGTTAGAACTTTGGGCCGCAGAACTCAGCCTGCAAATTCAATCTTTGCTCCAGGAAAGGAACGAGATTCACTATGGAAAGTCAGGTTTTATATGGATGTCAGCAAAGTAAGGTGCAAATTGGATTGATTGAATCAATATCTGAAAGGAAGTAAATCCAGAAAGCTGATACGCCATATCACTAAAATCATGCACGCTCGGAACAACAAGGCATTGACGTCAACAATATGGGATGAGATTATAGACTCCGAACGGCAGAGACTTGATGTTCTTACTGCTAGACTGCGTTGGTACAATAAGAGAAGTGCTAGAAGGTAGCAAAATCAAACATTTACGGCAGATGAAAAAAAGGTTTCACCGTGAAATGAGTGTAAAGCAACATAACCAGCTAGACATCGAAGTTCCTCAAATGGAAGACATGACTGATTGCTGGCCAGATGTTTGGGAAAAACAAACAGAAGCAATTTAGACACTGCGTGATTTGAATTAGAGAAAGAAAGAGCAAACAATAAATCTGAAATAGAGCTTACTAACATCACAGATTCAGATGCTTCAGTGGTTTTCAAAAGATTCAGTAACTGAAAAGGCCTAGGTCCGGACATGATGCACAATTTCTGGTATACGTGCCTGACGAGTTTGCATTATGTGTTGGCAAGGTGTTTTCAGAATATCGTCGAACACCCAAATCTGGTGCCAGGCTTTATGCTCAGAGGTACTGCACATATGTTGCCGAAAAAACCAGATGCTCAAAATCCATTTCTCATTAATATAATAAGATTTCGTCTACAGTATAAAATTATTTGAAATACATTCAAATTATGTAAATGTTACTCATTTTTTTTATCTGAAAAATACTTTCAATAAACGCTTATCAAAAATTTCTGTTTACAAAAGAGTTACGTTGAACTAACAATTCTGATGTAGGCAATAAAATATTTTCCCCAATAACGGCGGCGGAACTTGCGACTTACATGCTCATCGAGGAGAATCTAAGTTGGTATTTTCTAGATTGTTGACGTCATTGTGAATTAAATAGGCTTTAGTTAGCTAGAGAATTAAGTAATGCTATGCGCTTCCGCCAGGTACCCCTTCTTTCTGCAACTTAGCTTCTTCACAATGAGCATAGTCGCACGTTCCGGCCTTGCGGTGATTGAGGAAAGGATCATGTGCAACAAGCTACTAGTATCCTTTAAAATTCTGAAAATGATTTGTAAACTATTTATAAACACATTTCTCTTATTTTATAAGGAAAATAACTTTTTAAGTGTTTTTTAGATGACAATGATTTATTTCCCTTAGTTATTAAATTTTTTCGGCAGGTACGATTCTCATCTCAACATTTTAAAATAAGATGTTTTTCAGCTAGACATGTAATATACAATATTCTAGAATGCGTGCGATATTCAGAACTGAATTTTCGTGTCAAGGTGTTACGTTGTCAGACCTGCAGATACGGCTATTTTCATTTCGAGATCAGAGGTTTTGCTGCAGTTCTAAACTTTATTTAAGGATGTTCTAGGTGTACAATCAAGGTCAATGTAACCTAATCGTCAACCTGATTTATTATACTGACACAAAAATACCCTGAGTATGTACAAATTTTAAATAAAATCATTTCCATAAAAATATAAAAAAAAGAATGGTAAAGAACCTTTCAAGGAGTAGAATGTGCATTTGAAAATCAAAATTGATTTAAAATAACAACTTTTGCCTAAAGCGGAAGAAAAACACAAAAATGCAAATAACTACATAGAAAGAAATAATTATGGCCTTAACAATTTTTTTGTTATTTACGCTTTGATTTCTTGTCTGAAATTTTTTGCAATAATTAATGGGCTTCTTTTTGTCAATTTTATGAAACTCGGACCTTAAACACGATGAGAAGATAGAACAAGTTGATAAGTACGTATATCTTGATATTCTATTTACTAATAACGGAAAGATCGATGAAGAGATAGACAGCTGTATAAAATGGGGAAGGAGGGTTATCGGCAGGGTAGGTGCTATTGTGAGAAGTGGAAATATAACAAATAAAGCTCAAATTGCGATATATAATTCTATACTTGCACTTAATGTGCTATACGGTAGCGAGACCTGGACCTACCAAAAAAAGGATAAGAGTAAAATTAGCGTGGTGGGCATGCAATACCTACGCAATGTGTGCGGTAAAACATTAATAGACAAAGCTAGTAATAAGACAATTCTTAAAGGATTTGGTGTAGAAGAAACCCTGTTCAACAAAAATGAAAGTTTGTGAAAATGGTTTGGGCATGTAGAGAGAACGAAAGGAGAACGACTGACGAAACAAGTATATCTAGGTAATGTAATTGGTAGCGTACCCAGAGGCAGACCGAGGAAAGAATGGTGGGAATGTGTGAATGAGACCCTAAGATGAAAAAATGTAAAGAGCCACAAAAATATGAGAGCTTGCATAAGAAAATGTATGCGTCTAAAGGAAACTAAAGAGGTGTAGCAGGACAGAAAAGTGTGGCGACAAATAGTTAATGAGAAATTCATGATGAAGAGTGTTAGTAGAGTGAGAAACTTCTGAAACGAAAGACCTTGGATACTAATAGGCCTGAGTGCAGAGCTTTACATAGTGACTTTGTGAAGCTTGTCGCTTGGGGTGCTTGCTAGAGAGACTGATCAGCGACCTGGATCGGAGTAGTCTCATATGAAATCCCTGATTGCCGGCTGAAACCGAATGATTCACGCTTATCCGGAAAGGGATTTGGCTTAATGGTATAATAATAATAAAACAAAGATATGTAAAGATTAGGTAATTTTTAACATGACTGTACAATGCGGGTAGAAGTCACAATATGGATTTAGAAAGTCGAAAATCGATCGGTCCATTTTTCCGAACTGGTGGCGTTAAAAAGACAGGAGGAAGGATGTACCTTAGGGCAAGTCGAGAAAAAATCATTTTTACAACATATGTATGATATACACGCGTTTTCAAGCGTGCTTTGTACAAAATATCGTGCGCACAACGGAAGGAGCCATTTTTTGTCTCACGCCGTTTCCTTTCCTGGGTACACAATATACTATTTAAAGTATTTAGAAATCGAAAACAATACCACGCCTAGAATGTATTCTTTGGGACCTCTATGCACTAAGAAAAATATTTGTTTGAATCAAATAAATTATATCTTTTATATTGGGTCTAACAAATGTTTGGTTTATTTAGTGAAATTCTTTATTTGTCCTTATTTATTTCGGTTGAACAAATTTTTGTTTGCATGAAACAAATGTCTTGCTTAACTCAAGTTAAATTATCAATAATCAATTTTGAAGTTATCAATGTAAGACAACACTTCTTTTAGACTGCCTGTCGGAATGCATGGGATGCGGGGTAAATATAGTTCTAGAAGATTCAGTTTTTTCCTACAGTTTTTCAAATTATTATTACACTTTACATGATTTTTTCAGCCGATTAATTATCAGCTGGCTCTTTATCTGGATGCTGCGCTTTCTCCATATTTAGGTTTTCTCGAGAACAGTATCTAGGGTTAAAATCGGGGAAACTATGATGCTTTATTTGAAAAGATTGATCGATTTATTACGGGTTCTCTCCAATACATAGAAATGAGAAACACCGAGTTGATATATTTTGTACGTACATGGCCAGTGCTAATATTTTTGTCATCTCTTCTGCATTGCCCTGTAAAAAGGAGAGCATTGAAGTGAATTATATGGCATTGAAAAAATCGTACACTTTAATGCCTATAAATCTAAACAAATTCCGTTTTTGTCCGAATGGTCATTTAACGGCACTCGAATGCATTGATTGTATTTGATATATCCGATCGGAAAAAGCCTTAAGCGGCATTCGACTTATTTATTAATTCAACAGCATTGAACGGCATTGGTTCCATTCTGTGCCTCCTATCACTGAAGGCTTTGCACCGCATTCAACTGATATGGTCATTCAACTGCATTCAATGGCATCACAACGAAGCCGCTTCAATGCCATAATTTTTTTCTGAATTCAAAATGATTCGAACGAAAACTGTCGCATACCAAGAAGTTCATTCGGACAATAACGGAATTTGTTTAGATTCATAGGCATCAAAGTGTACAATTTTTTCAATGTCATATAATCTACTTCAATGCTCTTCTTTTTACAGGGTGAAGAACTGAAGGTACAACTTCTTTACCCGTCCATTATTAATATGGAAGATGGTGGTTATATTCATGAGGTTCTCGCAGAATACCCAGTTCTAGATATTCTAAGCCAATCAAGCGCCGAAAGCAGATCCATTAAGCGCAGAAAAAGGAATGGCTGCACCTTTTCATATTTGCTATTGAAAATTGAAGCGTATCTATCCAAAAATAGCAGCAAGATCAAAACTTTAATGTACCTCATTTTATTAACCACTAATTAAATGATGTGGTTTTCTAAAAAAGATAATTGTTAATAATAACAATAACTAATAATTCAAATGTTAAAGATTCGGAGTTTTGACGTAATATGGCAATTATTTAAAATTTTCAGTACCATCATACTACTCAAATTAAAGTTAATTGCCTGAAACTAACAGACCTCAGTGAAAGGCAATTTTAATATTACTTTAAATAATAGAAAAACAAAATTTCGCGAGGCAGTCATAGATATTTACCGAAGTTTTGGATACAAGAAAAAAACATAAAATGTTGAATCTTATTTTTATGCGAAACGTATAGACTGATTTCTAACTTCTTCACGGAAAGTTCCTTAAGATGTTAAAGTTGAATGGAAAAAGAAAAATTTTATTTGTACAATTCAATTTCTACATTTTCAACTCCCAGAATTCGAATCCTCGAAGACTGCTTAATGGCCAGCTCGAAACATAAGCCAGATATAGTGTGTAAATACAAAAGTCGCTTCACGGCCAAACAATATAAATACTAATATAAAAACAATATAAATATGAAGTACCACAGTAAATTTTGCAACTGTGGTATGATATAATAGTATAATCACCGATAAATTACTATAAATTACTATAAATAACAGTGTACACTCAGCGTCGTAAGTTCTAAAACGCAGTAAAAACCCACTACATTAGAAAAAGTTACTGGGATCTAAACTGCCTCAATGTAAGTTTTATGAAACTTCTAGCCACTTTCCCGAAGGATAATCCGGTAGTCAGTAATACTTGTGAAGGCGTTAATAGTGCCGCTCAGTAATTTTGGTTTAAAAAGTCCGAAAAAGACCCACAATTTTAAATATTAAGGGTTCTTTTTCCAGATCTGGAGCAACAATTGTTTAAACGATTATTTCAAAACAATTACGATAGTTTTGAAGACAATTTTATTTTAACATTATATTCGGAAAGCTCATGAAAAAAAATTGTATATCTTTTTAAATTTTTAATTCAACGAACCGTTTTCAAGTTAAAGCATTATAAACACTTGAATTTCCGCTAAAATGTTGGAACGTGAAATTTTTTAGAAAAAAGGTAAATTAATTCTTAGAGCACTTTCTTCATGAAGAAAAAAGATATTTTTCAACGGAGCTTAAACTTTTGTTAATGGATAAGTGTTAAAAATTATACTTTTACAGAAACTCCGTGGGCAATTTTCTGCACTTCTTAATAAATTATTTTATGTAGAAGGCCGTTCCTATAACGTTAATAAAAGATCTTGCGGAAATCACCCTGATTACAAATACCTTTCTTACTTTGAAAAAATCTTAATAGTTTTTTGTTAATAACAATTTTCATCAACAAATATGTATATTTGATATAGTTTTCCTTTTTGAATGTGTTTCCCAAATTAGATGAAAAAAAAAACTTTGTCTTTTATGCGATTTTCACTATTATTGTCAATATTATTGTGCATCGTCTATACCTCAATAATCATATAATCATGTTATCATATCATATTTGTAATTGCTGAGACTGTGACTCGCCACCTTTTATTTGACATTTAATTAGCGGCAACCTAGAGTACGATTATTTTAGGGATTATGGCCTTTTAGCGGTTCCTCCATCCTCATAGCAAACGCCAACGTACCATCACGCTCTACGACACCTAGCCTACCATTTATCAGTAGGCGAAACTAAGAATAAAGTGTAGAGCGATAATTTCCAGAATGATAAAAATCCATGTGTAGGGAATAGGCAAAGCAACTACTGTATTGAGGATATAAGCAGCGGGTCCAGGACCCAAAATCTCATCTGACTCGAATCTATTATCACGTTGGAAAAACCCTATCCGTAGTATTGTGAACTACCATGTTTTAAATTAAACTTTCCATATCTTCTCCAATAGATTGTGCAAGTGAAGTTAAACACAACGTGCAAATGTGTAATAAATTATTTGTAATTGAGTGAAAGCGTGTGAGAGAGAGTTAGTGATCTTTAATAATTAGGCAAACATCAACCATCGGTACCAGAGAGTACACTATAGCAACTGGACGATCATCGACCACCAGTCGATACAACTTTTAGTGTCGAAGTCTAGCATCCGATTGATTTAAGAATTCCCGATTTGCCTTGCCAGCATCATTGACAAAGAGCCACCAACATCACCTATTTTAATTAAAAGGATTGTTTAGGCATCATCTGGTGAGTCTCCTTTCAGATAATTAATATTGAAATCTTTCAAAGAGCTCATAAACTCAACGGCTTCCTTTCTTCAAAGGTTGGACTAAGAAGCAAGACCGAAGTAACTGGTATCGCTACCTCAAGAAAATTGAGTCAGATAAGATTTCTGTAATCCATAATTAATAAATTAATAAATCTTATCTCTTACTCATTTGACTTGTCCACGTCCCAAGATTATTTTTTTCAAAATAAAGCTAAACTGAATCGAGGGACATCACGGAGTTAATATTTTTAGTGCATCGGCCGTGTGTTTAGCAAGCCATTTTGAGTTTCGAGAGAGCCTTTTTTAATTAATTTGTCACGTCCCGCGACTAGAGACAAACAAAATAATTTATTACTTTATGTAAAGGTTAAGTTTAAACTGCTGCGCCTCAAATCTTACTAAATTGCGTGAATCAGGAAATACACTCTAAATCAATGTCAAAACGAAAAAAAGTATTAACTCGCCTACATCGAATGATCTTTCAAATTGTACGATTTGAGTAAGGACACCACGAGGCTACTGTAAAAGATTTATTAGATTGGTCGTATGACTCGAGCCGAAATATTGGTACAAATCAGGATCTAGCCTGACAGCATCGAATAATTTAAGAATGTACATATGTGAAGCGCCTGAAAGCTCTGGAAGATTACGCTAAATGTAAATTAAGCTATTCGTATGACAGGTGCCGAAATATCAATATGTGACATTGAGCAGGTCATAACTTGCCATGCATCTTCTAGCTTCCATGGACCTGTAGAAGGTTAATTAGACCACCTATATTCCATACGCCGAACTTCGGAATAGAAAGGTGTTGGAACCAAGGATTTCCACGATGATTTACGAGTTTTGGGCATTATATAACCTGGGCCCCATCAAAGGACCCTTCAGTACACAGTTTAGTTCAAGTCAGTCCAGTCTAATCCAACACGCCGCTGCAGTTCGTCTCAGTTCAGTACAACGGTATAATTCATCGTTCGGGTCCCTCCCAGTTAAGAAATCTGTTGATCCCCAGTGTTCTGAAATCATCACTTACCATTGAAAACTTGTCCCAACCTCGGTCTACTCAGTGAGATTCAAGTTCATCGGTAATCATAAATTATTGTAGAATACAGCGAGATCTGAAACCGGTAAGTACCTCGATTTTCTATACAACTCTTCTTTATCCTTCTCATCAAGAAAAACCCTGATCAAGACCCTTTTTTAAGGTACTGGTCCATGAAGGGAACCACCACCAACCCCCCATGTCATCCTCAATGAAACTTAACTGGTTGTAATTAACAACTTTATTAATAAAACTTTCAATGATTATACTAATTCGCCTCAACTGAATTATTTTCCTCATCCCTTAGCTAAGATCCTTCCGATCTTTAAATAAAAGGATGAACATAGATGATATAGTCTTCTTGGCAAAGATTGGGGAGGCCTTAACGGAAATGATGAAGAGGTTGAGAAGATACTTGGATAAGAACAGGTTAGAACTGAATGCGGAAAAGTCCAAGGTTATGGTTTTCAGAAAAGGAGGTGGAAGAGATAAGGAAGGGGAGTGGAAGTGGAAGGGAAAGGCGGTGCAGGCGGTGAAAGGGTTTCTGTACCTGGGCTTCTTGTTTCGGAAGAATGGGGGAGTGGTTGGTCACATGAAAGAGAGAGTGAGGAGGGCAAATGTGGTGATGAGGCAGGTGTGGGGGTTGGGAAAGAAGTTATTCGCAGATGATTTTGGAAGGAGAATAAAATTGTTTGACTCACTAGTGATGAGTGTGCTATTGTATGGAGTAGAGGTGTGGGGGTGGTATATAAGTTGTTTAAGAAAAACGGCATGGAGAGAGGGAAGACAGCAGGGGAAGAGAGAATAAGAGAGTCAAGGTTTAACGGAGAAAGGAAGTCAGGAGCTTGTAGCGAGGATGAGATGTAGGTGCATGGAGAGTTTGAAAAGATTCTGGCTCTCTAGGGGGAAAAAGATGTGTGAACTGTGTGGGAAGGGGGATGCAAGAGTGGAGCACTGGTTGGAGAAGTGCGTAGAGGTGGAAAGGAGTGGGATAAGCATGGAGGTATTGATGCATGAAACGGGGGACAAAAGGGCAGTAGCATGGGTGAAGGGAGTGTTGAGTATGGTGGAGAAGAAGAGAAGGAAGGAGGAAGAGGCATGTAGAAGGAAAGATTGTAAATACAAGATGAAGTAGATATAAGTAATCTAAAAATATTGTAAATAGTAGATAAGTATTAGGTATTAGCCGCGGAAGCAGAGTTTGGCAATGCGAGGTAATGCAAGAAATAGAAACATGCGAGCGAGGCGAGGCGAAGCGAGGAAGGCAAGGCGATAAGAGCGTGCGGTCTTAGATATAAGGTATGGATGGATGTTAGTTTTTTAAGGGTTAGTTTTAAGAAAATTCTGTAAAATATGGAAGTGTAAGCAAGTCAATTTTTTAAGGCTAGCAGGCTGAAAAATAAACGTTTTTCTATCTACCTTTCACGCAGCCTAAATGACACCGAAAAGAAATACGACACCCATGAAAAGAAGCTCTCGCAATAGTTTTTTTTGTAACTCAACTTCGCCACTATCTATACGGAAGAAAATTTAATCTAGTGACAGACCATACACCGTTAGTTTGGTTCTGAAATTCTAAAGACCCTTGTTCGCGAGTCTCACGCTGGAGACTAAAACTCGCAGAATACGAATATGATGTTATTTATAAGGCAGGAAAAATTAAGGTCAATGCGGCTGCCTTATGAGGAAATCCAATCCCTAACGGATAAAATTATTCTGAAATTCAGGAAATTGACACATTCATAACTACTCAAGAAAAAAGTGCACAAACAAATCAAGAACCTACTCAATCTGATACATCGCTTGCCGAAGATCCTGATTCCGATTCTAGCGAATCATCCAATGATTCACAATTCGATGTTAATGCTGAACTTCCAGAAACATTTCATAAATTACTGAATGAAGAATCACTCAAACAAATTAAGAAAGATATACTTAAATATCCTAATTCTTTTAAACTAACAGCTTCAAAGCTCCTTTTCATGACGATTCTTCTCTTAAGCCCGGCACTAGGGAAAGAGTACAAACAATCACCATGGAAAACCTTGGTCACCAGGGGAAAAAAGAGTGAACAACAAGAAGACACACCCAAACCGAACCCAGAAAAATCCCCAACTCCTGAACTCAGAAGAAGAAATAATAGAAAATGTGGCTGAAGAAAAACAGGAAGCCCCTTGCGAAGAAGAAAATTCTGAAGATGAAATATATGAACAATCTTTAGATGATTTCGAAATAAACGAAACACTTCAAATAGACAACAAAAGCAATTCACAAAATGTTGAAAACTAAGAAAAACCCCCACCCTCAGAAACCCTCCCTAAAAATTCGAAACCTGCAAAAGAAATTTTAAATACAAAAAATATAATTGAATGTCGCGATCAACTGACTATGCAAAAAGACAATTACGTTTATTTTACTACTACGGATAACACACCCCGTAGCAATGGATCAAGGGCGTTAGCAAAACAAGGAGTTTTGCCCAGTTTGAGTAATGTACAAAAAGGAATGGTAAAAGAAATAAAAAAGGAGAGCTATTATTATTTAGCTCTCCCGATCGAAGAAGACACGAAAGAAAATTTATCAGCCATTTTGGATAGTATTAAATTATCAATTTTTTTATTATATGCATTAGCTACGAAACTGAATCTACGGTCAATAATTATTGCAAGGACTTCACAAATCAATCATATACCATGGGAAGAAATTAAATTTACATTTGATACAGTTTTTTTCGATTCATCAACAAAGATAATCTACAAAGTTTGTAATGGGATAACGCAGTATCCCACAAAGGTACAAAAATCACCGTCGATAGAAGATGCTCATTCTTCAGCACTAGTAGGACATAAAGGCGTTTAAAAAACGTATTATCGTATTCGTCAAAAATTTTATTGGGAAAATATGAAGTTAGATATCCAAAAATATATTCAAGGTTGTTTACAATGTCAACTCAAGAAATAAGTTCGGGTTAAAACCAAAAGCTCTATGGTGATAACGGATACACCCACTACAGTTTTCGAGAAAATATCAATGGACATTGTTGGTCCATTGCCCAAAACAAATTCAGGAAATTTATACATTCTTACGATAGAAGGCAATTTTACAAAATACTCCCTAGCTATCCCCCTTCCCAATCACCAAGCTAGCACAATAGCCGACGCTTTTGTGAAAAAGTTGATTTGTATATTTGGATCCCTTAAAGGAGTACTGACAGATCAAGGTAGAGAATTTTTGATCAATTTGTTAAAAAGATTAGCAAAGCGCTTTCGAATAAGACAATTTCGGACCACGGCTTTTCACCCACAATCAAATGGATCACTTGAGCGTTCACATCACGTTTTAGGAAAATACCTAAAACAATTCGTTTCTTAAAACTCAGAATGGGACGATTGGCTTGAATTAACCATGTTCTCATACAACACGAGCGTACACGCCGACGGATCGACTCACTGATGACAGTATTTTATCATAAAATCGATTTATTCAAAATCTGGCCGCATTTATTTCAAACAGAACTTTTAGATAGGGATAACCCCAGTATTCCTAAATTGGCAGCAAATCTTACAGACCCAAATACTACTCTTGAAATAATGAAAGAAATCAAAAATCAAGGAACAAATTCCTATAGAAGATTAATCCTATGTTTAAGACTCTTAGACCACGATACCTTAGCGGATGTCTTAGCACATATGGAATACAAATCAAATAAAATAAATGAATAAATAAAAATAAAAGAATCAATGAACAAAAAAATTCAACAAAGAAATCGATCAATAATTATTTCAGTGCAAGCATGGATCCTAATGACCGCAGACGTCTGGACTCCCTTATTGATGTAATAGCATATCATGTTGACATGATTATCCTGTGGCCATTCTTGTTTGAAACCGGAATTTTTGGCCACATAGACTGTAAAATTCCTGAATGGACAAAGGATCTACGCAACCCTGATACAATTAGAGACATAATTTTACAAATCAAGACAAGAGGACCGGACGCCTACAAAAATTTGATACTTAGTTTACGCCAATCCGGACATGTATTTTTGGCAGCCGTGGTGGCTCTTCTAAAATAGGTGCATAAAATATTATTACAACCATATAAACTTATTAGGCATTATTATAATAATCATAAGACGCGGACAAATTCCTAACTGGAACCTCCTTTTTTCAGAATATGGGATTTCAAGGATTCCTCGTGGCACTACTGTTTTCATATTCACTTCAACCACCTCCTATTAATGCCATCGTGGGATATGATTGCGGTCCGAAACAACTTAATATAACAACCCTCTCCCTATTACAAGTACGAGGATGCGACATTCCTGAGCCAAAATTATACACCAATCTTGTAAATATACAATTACTATAAATAAGCGATTATACCTATACAAAAGTAATACAATGCAAAATAGAAGTGAATCGAAACATATTATACTGCGGAGCGTATTCTAACACTTCCTCAGTGGCCAATGGCTACAAACAATACATTCAAGATATTACAAATGAACAATGCAACTTGATACACAAAACTGGCGTATTTACTGTAGACAATGAAGCACAGATTTTTAATATGAAACCCAATAATTCTTATTCCCACACTATAACAATAGCTGGAATAAAAGAAAATAACGGATACTGCTCTGGAACTACATTTTACGAACCTTACGGTACTTGGGATAGAGTTATAGTCGACGTTACTTATAAAATTTCACTTCGAGTATATCACACCTTAATCAACTTGAATGACAATAAAATCCGTTCAAGCTCAGGAGTTTCATGCACAGCTTCTGAATCTAATTGTATCGATGTAGAAGGAGGCCATACCTTCTGGAATCCAATACCACCTGACACATGCAACTTTAACCAATATGAAGTACTCTATACATGAATAGCAAATAAAACTTACGACAATTCTACGGATAATCAATAAACAATATATTCCTTCGTGACCGATGACATAACGTTCGTGTTAGCATACAAATCAATATTACCTGTATGCAATATTTTATTTTCTCGAACTGAACATCCAAAATTATTAATTTATGAAACGAAACAAAAAACACCCTTTCTGAAAAATAATGGCCCATCAGTTCATAACATGGATTTATTTACTTATGTAAATTCAAAATTTGTTTACGTTGAAAGACACATTCGCACAGAAGTGAAACGCCTTTATCGTGACGTTCTAGTCAATAGTAGCCGGAGAAGTAATTCGTCTTATTCAATGCGTCCCCGTAGAAGTTATGTACTTTTCGCGAAACTGAAGAATGTTATATGCAACTTCCAATCTTGATAGGAAACACAACATTTTTTCTCACTCCAAGAACACATATAATTTTAAAAGCAGGCACCGAAATAAATTGCAACACATTCATACCTCCAATGTATTCCTTTGGCGAAAAGTGGTTTAAAACGTTACCCACTCCTATTGAAGGGCCAACACCTGATATAATGAAAACCAAAACAAAACCTACGTGGAAATACACGAGTCCATCATCATTAGCTACAAGCGGTATCTACTCACAAAATGATTTAGAAAAATTGCGCAAACATATTATGTTTCAAGCTGAAAAACCCATGGTCCTAAATAATATAGTTAGAGGGGCAATTGGAGAACCAACAAAGAAACAAGGATTCTCAGCATTCAAGCTTTTAGAAGAAGACACATTAGACAAAATAGCAGAATCAGCTTGGGAAAGGTTTTGGTCAGTTTTCACAATCTTTGGCATTACTAGCGCAGAACTAATTGGAATTATAATCATAATTAGGGGAATAAAATTAATTGCAGACACATCAAACAAACGGGAATAGCAAATAATGGTAAAGATCTAATTCTATGCTCAGCCAATCCTGAACCCCTTCTTGTATATCACAAACCCTCCTCATTTTTTTCCTTTCTTCCTCCCATTTCGAATTTCCCAAATTGCCTCTCGTCTCCTTGTTCCGAACTTCGTCCAAGTATACTTGTGCTATTCTGCTCCCCTCTCCCCTTTTTAACTTCTCTTCAAACCTCCAGGCTCTCTTAATTTGTCTAGTTACCATTTTTTCCCTTCCTAATTCTTCCCTTAACATGTAACCTGGGCAACTCCAACTAACCGCCATTACCCACCACAGAAATCTCTCATGCATGCTTTCCACTTTCCTATGTTCCTTCCATGCCCAGACCTCCACTTCATAACACAACACCGCCCAAACCAACGCATCAAACAACCAAACCCTCATTCTCCAATCGTCATTGAACCTTCTCTTTCTTATACCCCATACTTGGCCCATTACTTTACTCGCACACTCGATTCTTTTCCTCACCTGTACCTCGTTTCCCCCTCCTGCCTCAAAGCAAAAGCCTAAATAACAGAATTCCTCCACACTTTCCACTGTTTGTCCGTTCATCTTCCAAACGTAACCTATTTTGGGCTTTCTAGTTCTGAAGCACATCACCTTGGTCTTCCCTACGTTCACCGTCAGTTCTTTTGTTCCCACATACTCTTCGAAAATTCTCATCATTAGGTTCATCCCCTTCTCATCGTCTGCTAACAGCACTACGTCGTCTGCGTATGCTAGAGAGTATAGTTTGCTATTACCCAATATCGTTCCCCCTTTACCTTTCTCCCTTAGCTTCTCCTCTAAGTCTGCCATCAGCATATTAAAGAGTAGCGGACTAAACGGGCACCCTTGCCTCAGACCTCTTCCTGTCCAGAACACCTCCCCTCCCCCCCCCCCTATCTTCACCCTTATCCTGGTTTCAGTAAAAATTTCCATTATCCTCTCCACTAACCCTTCCTCTATTCCCCTCTCTTTCAATGCCCGCGATAGCACTTTTCGATTCACTGATTCAAAGGCTGCTTTAAAGGCTACGAACAAGGCGACTAGTTTCCCTCTTTTCCTCCCTAAATTTCTGTTATTCAAGTAGTTGAGTACGTAAATGTTATCTATTGTCCCCATCCCTCTTCAAAATCCCGTCTGATTATGTGGGATACTTTGTTTCTCTTCTATCTGGCTCTCTATCCTTTTTCTTAGAATTTCTGCGTATATTTTATAACTCACTGGCATGAGAGTTCTCCATACCATCCTCTCCTGTAGCCTTGTTTCTTTTTAGTCTATCTATCGCCTCATCCACTTCTTCTCTTGTTATTCCGTTCCCTTGCTCCATTTCTCCTTGGACTATCCTTCTATTTTCCCCTTTGATCCTATTTTGTTCTCCCCCTAACAGACCCCTGAAATAATCCGTCCACTCATCCATTTCTATTTCTTCATTCACGCCCTTCCTTCCTCCTCTTTCCCTATTTATCACATCCCACACCCTACCTTCTTTGATCTATTTTTCTACTTCTTGCTTATATTTTTCTTTTCCCCTTTGCTTTTTCCTTTCCAGCATCCTCTTATGTTCTCTTTTTTTCCTGTTGTACTCCGCCTTCTCCATTTCTCCTTTCCTCCGTTTTCTTACACACTCTTTCATTGTCTCTTTGCTCTCCCTGCATTCCGCGTCCCACCAGCCTCTCTTTCCCTCTTCTCTTCCTTCTTTTGTACCTATCTCATCCCTTACCTTCTCAATCGACCCTTTCAACGTTTCAATTAACGAGTTTACTCCCTCCTCTTTTTCATACCTAACATTCTTCTTTTCCATTTTTTGTTTAAACTCTTTTAATTTGTCTTCCCCCCAGACTCCCATTTTCGTGCTCCTTTCTCCCCCTCTTTCCTTTCTCCGTCTGGCACGCTTTCGGACGCCAACTTTCAGTGTAGCTATTACTGGGAAGTGCTCGGACCCTATCTCATTCCCCACGTTCATACTGCCTATCATCTTCCTCATTCTTTCTTCCGCCAGGATGTAGTCTATTACTGTTTCTCCCTTACCTATAAATGTGATCTCTCCTTTCTCATCACCTTTCATATTGCCATTACATATAAACCATTCTGTTTCTCCTATTTCGTTTAGCAACCTCCTCCCTTCCCGGTCTGTCTCCCTATGTTTGGATCTCCTTACATAGGCCTCCTTTTCTTCATCCCAAATCCCTCCCCCTTGGTCGCCAGTCCAGGCATTCAAGTCACCTCCTATCAGAACCAACTCTTCCTTCTTTTCCTCCATCCACCTCCTTATTACTCTCCAACCTTCTCCTTTTCCTCATCCCAAATCCCTCCCCCTTGGTCGCCAGTCCAGGCATTCAAGTCACCTCCTATTAGAACCAACTCTTCCTTCTTTTCCTCCTTTCACCTCCTTATTACTCTCCAACCTTCCTCTTCCCCTCTTCTTCTATATACACAAACCACCGCTATTTTGACTTTTCCAATTATAATTCTTCTTACCATTGTTCCATCATTTTACTCCCTATCCTCCTCTATTCTCCCTTTTACTGCCAGTTCTTTTCTCACCCCTGAGACCATGCCGCCCATCCCTCTACCTTTAACGTGTTCCTTTCTTGCTTCTTGCATTGTCCACACATAACCTTTAGGTAACATCCTTTTCAACCCCTTTCAGTCCTTTTCATCTGCCCAGGTTTCACTCAACATAATCACATCGCACTTTTCTAACTCCCGCCAAAATCCTTCATTCTTGTTCTTCAAGCCTGACACATTCCAGAAAGCTATTTTCACATTTTTATCTTCCCTTCTCTCACCTATCCTCCTCACTTTTCGTCCGCCTTGCCGTTTGGAAACCCCTCTGTTTGATCTTTAAACTCTTTTGCATCTTCCTTTCTTCTACCTTTCTCAACTCTTTTTCCCTTTTTCCTTATTTCTTCTAATTCTTCGTCCCAAAACCATTCCTCCCCATTTATCCATAATCTGTCTCTTCCTATCCATAACATGCGCCCTTTCTTCCTCTCGACCCATGCCTTTTGCTCTTTTTTCCATCTCCTTTTCCTCTCCCTCCATGTCAGATCCTCTTCAATTCTTTCCCTTCTTCCTCTCAATAATTTTTTTCCCTCCATAATTTTCTTTTTCTCCTCCTCACTCCCTATTTTCACTAGAAACATTCCTTCTTCTTCTTCTTCCTTCGTCCATCCTATTCTTTTAACTCCCTCTACCCTTACCTGAACTCCAATATCTTTCAAAAGATTTTTGATTTCCGCTTCCCCTGTTTCACTCTTCACTGTTAATACCTTAACTACTATGTTATTTTTTCTCTTCGCTCTTTCTTGCCCTTCCAATCTTCTTTCGATCTCAATCAGTCTTTTCTTCAATCTTTCATTCTCATTTTGCAAGTTATCACTCCCTTTTACTATTTCCGCACTCTGTGTTTCCTTCCCCATATGCTCATTCCTGCTTTCTAAGTTTCTTATCCGTTCTTGCAACTGTTTTATCTCACTATTTCTCTGTTCGTCCACCTCTCTCTGTCTATTCTCTATGCTCTCTAGTTTACCCCATACCTTGTCTTTCTCCTCTTTCCAGAGTTTATCCCACTCTTCCCACTTTTCTCTTACTTTTCTCACTTCCCCCCTTATGTCTTTCCCCTGCCTATTCATATCCCTATTCATATCATCCACTCTCTTCCTTGTTTCCTCTCAGAACCCTTTTATGAGGGCTGCTAGATTTTCAAACATCCCCCCATCCTCCCTATCTCTTTCTGGTGTTTTTCGTTTATTCCTGACTTTCTTGTTATCCTTGTCCCTTTCTGAATCATCGTCCCCTTCATCTCTTTTTCTTTTTTCTTCCCCTTCGCTACTGGTCGCGCTCGCTTTATTTCACCATTCGTCTAAACTTCTGTTCGAACCCGCGCTGCCAAGCCTTTTAAGGCGCTGTAGGTTAGAGGGTCTCCCGGGTTTATGTCTCGTGCCTGTATCCCTTCTCTCTGCCGTCCCCTCCCTGGTCGGCGTCTGTAACGTCTCACCACTACTGACATCTTCTCCCTTCTCCCCACTAACCACGGTCTCATCATTGTCACCTGTTATTTCGGCTGCCTGTTCTATGCGATCGTCTATTGACTCTCGCCTTCTGGCGCCCGTTTTTGGACTTCGATACGTCGGCATCCTACCTTACCCACTGATCTGTGGCGTTTCCCGCTCTTCACTCACCTTCCTCTTACACCCCTTGCCCAGAAACTATTTCTACTGCTCCTAACTTAAAAAAAAATCGCACTCTTCAATTTTCACTTTACACAACTTTCCTTCACCCTTTACACCTTTGCCTTCACTCACCCTTCTTCCTTTACACCTGATCTCCTCACTCACTGCCCTTTCTGCATCCACACACGCTTATTCCCTTCACCAAAGCCAAAAAACTGACACTTGAAACAAAAGCGTTCTCTCACGATCGGTACTGGAAACGGAAGCCTCTTAAAGAGTACAGTAAAAAGTTACAAAAAGTGCATCAAATGTGGATACAGGGCACCAAATCAATATAATTAATTCTAACATTTATATCTGAGGAAGCCACTTTAATTATGGAAACCCCTGTTGAACTACGCCCACGCGCCACAAGATATACAAAACGAAAGCACACTGCCTTGGGAATGTTAAATCACGTTATGATACTGAAGAATTTCCTAATTCGATAAGGACTACCGGAAGCTCAATTTATCACATATGAAGACGAACATTCAAGATCAGATTCCTTTTTCATATGTCCAATAACTGTTAACGACCACCTAGTAATTCAAACAGGCGCTACAAAAGAATTAGCTCAATGTATGATAAAGCTGCACTAGATACGCTCCGTTTATTAATGCGAAAATATGACCTCTGCGAGAATGTTAACTCAGCAACTTACAGGGGAAAAAGAAAAATGGTAGATCAGGAAGTAAAACTGATCCTCGCCCAAAGTTAGTCGCTTGGGAAAATTCTTGTAAAGACTGTAAAACACAAACACACAAAACAAATAAATGCCCTCGAATAACTTCAAAAACGCGAAAAGATAAATCCACGCAAATCCCATCACCCCGTACATTAGCACTCCCAAACACCTTCGACCGCATGTTCAAAAATTTCTTCACAAGAACAACCAGGATAACAAAACTGTAATTATTTAAAATTTCATGTAAAACATGCTAATTTTTTTTTTTCAACCGTTCGAGCAGCAAAATGAATCACCCACTTCTAATTGGAATTTATCTAATAACATTCCTCATTTTCCGAACAGGGTCGACTCAAAACCCCTATATAAATACCCCAATTACCCATTCGCCAGGAATTTTCTTTGAACCAATTTTTTAATTTCGAGTTTTTTCTAAAAATCTTCATTTTTTGTCATATGTCGAAGTTGCAGAATTATATGACCCTAAACACCTTCTAACCGAAAATTATATAGAGCTTTCTAACTATTGTACGAATTTCCCAGGAAAAAATAAATGTAATTTGAACCACCAAATAACAAAACTCGATAAAAGAATTTTAGATTGTCTGGGTTATATTACTCACATAATACTTAGAACAAATAAAAACCCAATAGCTCGGACAATTCGAAATAGTAATAAAATACAAGAATTTTCAATTCCCGGGCAAGAAGGAAATATCTATCTCTTTTAAAATCCATTCATACAAAAAATATGAAACCTTTCAGAAATCCTTTTAGAAACAATATCTATTAAAGATAAAAATACTACCAAAAAACCGCAACAGATTGGTTATTCAAATTAGACGAAGTTGCCAGTACCTACTTCTATCTACTTCAGAGTCTGCCAACGCTCTCACGCGAATTAGTTGAATCTTTACACTTTCCCGTTTGTTTCTATTCTCATATTTCAGAAATACTATCATTTTCTGAAATCTTACAGTTCGTCCACGAAAATCAAATAATTTTTTCGCTAACAGTACCCATTCCCTCTTCAGATAAATTTTCGGGTATTTAAACCTCACCCTATACGTATAATTTCTGATTTCAATATAAACAAAACAATTTCAATATACACAAAACCCCAAGTTACTTACACAGCAGTATCTAATCTCAATCAAACCTATTTTTCAGTAGAAAAGAAATTTCTTAAATCATGTTACCAAACGACATTCGGAGCATTCTGTGACTCACAAGTTCCAATTTCTAATGTTTCAACTTCTATAACTACCCTATCTGGACTCCATTACAAGTTCATTATGGTTGGATTTATTCAACACCCTCTATTTAACAAATTCAACTACTTTGTCCTGATAACCAAAGACACTCATTCAAAATTTAAAACCAAGGAATATTGCAAATACAATCAAACTGTAAACTAATTCCTTCTAACCCATTCTATTATTAACGATATAATCTAAAATAACTAGTTCACTCTATTCCCCTGCCCCAATCAACTCTTGCCTTCACTTATGTCACGCCCTCCTTAATTAATTACTCCACGCAATCACATAAAATGTTTGAAAAATTCCTGCCGCAATTTCAAAATAAAGAAGACATATCCTTATCTTTTCTCGAGAACCAGATATTCATAATAGAAATGCAAACTACGAAATATTACACCAACAAGAATTTACGCAAAAAGTACTTTTTACTCTAACCATGGTGTTGACCTTAGTAACTATACTAGTTGCAAAAATACTATTACAAATTCAAAAAATCAATAAAAAACTAAAAGATCAATACAAATTAGACCTTGAAATAATGAAAAACAGCAAAAAACAAGGAACACCATTAAGTAGTGTTACAATACGCCTTCTAGACACATTATCTTTTACATTCTACGATAACGAACACATTTAATATACATACGAATACACTCATTTGCATCAAAATTTGATATATCACCATAGGAAATCTATATTACTTTCTGTATGACAACGATTTTTATTAATATATTACTACATAACTACAGATGTTTAAATTTTATAATTTACATTCTATTGTAATCTATTCAGAAATTATCGATTACCAAATGTACAACCCACCAATCTTTAAGGATGACGACAAAATGTTACTACAACGCATCAAATTATTGTCAATTCTCTTTGACATTTTCTCATATATGCGCTAGTTAATCATTGTACAAGTTACTCGCAGTCGAATAAAACATGTAATTATGATCCAGCACTGAGTTCATACTTTTATCGAACATGATGGTTGCATCCCCATGGTTCGATCTAAGGGGGGAGGCGTCACGTCCCGCGACTAGAGACAAACAAAATAACTTATTACTTTATGTAAAGGTTAAGTTTAAACTGCTGCGCCTCAAATCTTACCAAATTGTGTAAATCAGGAAATACACTCTAAATCAATGTCAAAAAGAAAACAAGTTTTAACTCGCCTACATCGAATGATCTTTCAAATTGTACGATTCGAATAAAGACACCACGAGGCTACTGTAAAAGATTTATTTGATTAGTCGTATGACTCGAGCCGAAATATTGGTATAAATCAGGATCTAGCCTGACAGAATCGAATAATTTAAGAATCTATGTGAAGCACCTGCAGGCTCCGGAAGATTACGCTAAATGTAAATTAAGCTATTTTTATGATACGCGCCGAAATATCAATATGTGACATTGAACAGATCATAAATTTCCACGCATCTCCTAGCTTCCGTGGACCAGTAGAAGGTTAATTAGACCACCTATATTCTATACGCCGAACTTCGAAATAGAAAGGTGTTAGAGGGACCCTTCAAGGGACCCTTCAGTACAAAGTTTAGTTCAATTCAGTCCAGTCTAATCCAACACGCCGCTTCAGTTCGTCTCGATTCAGTAACACGGTATAATTCATCGTTCGGGTCCCTCCCAGTTAAGAAATCTCATGATCCCCACTGTCCTGAAATCATCACTTACCATTGAAAACTTGTCCCAAACTCGGTCTACTCAGTGAGATTTAAGTTCATCGGTAATCATAAATTATTGTGGAATACAGCGAGATCTGAAACCTGTGAGAACCTCGATTTTCTATACAACTGTGCTTTATCCTTCTCATTAAGAAAACCCCTAATCCAGACCTTTTTTAAGGTACTGGACAATGAAGGGAACCACCACCAATCCCCAATCTCATCCTAAATGAAACTTAACTGGTTGTAATTAACAACTTTATCAATAAAACTTTCAATCATTATACTAATTCGCCTCAACTGAATTATTTTCCTCATCCCTTAGCTAAGATCCTTCCGATCTTTAAATAAAAGGAGGAACATAGGTAAAAGAGAATTATGCTACGTTGGACGTAACAAATTATTTAAAATATTTTTGAAAAACTCCTGAAATTTTTGTTCAATTTGAGTAAAAAAATGGCTGTGTCTACATGTGCCGAACTTTCGTTACAAGTAGCCAGATTTTTTGGTAGGTATAGTGGGTGCTGGAAAAGGGGCTATTTGTACCGATATTTCGGTACGTATAGGTTACGTATAGCTCCAAAAGTGACTTAATGAATTGATAGCAACGGTACAATTTTTCGAAAAAATTTAATACGTTAAAACCATTTTCCTTTCAAATTTGTTGTTTACTTGTTTACAATTATTGTAC
The DNA here is from genome assembly GCA_932195095.1 of Andricus curvator. Classification (NCBI taxonomy): domain Eukaryota; kingdom Metazoa; phylum Arthropoda; class Insecta; order Hymenoptera; family Cynipidae; genus Andricus; species Andricus curvator. The sequence continues at coordinate 142,654 of CAKNYM010048274.1, forward strand.
GTTATTAATAAAATAATAATTTCAATTAACCGATTTTGAAATTTATGGTCTTCTGTATTCAGGTTTCTTCTTTGCGCGAAATGTCATTTTTTCGATGTCTCTAGAAGCTGAACTGAACTCCCCCAAAACATTATCACGTAGTCAGAAAAAGACTAATCCAGAATTAGTAAAGCTAATTAAAGAAAATAATAAAAGAGTAACTTACTTGAACAAGAACAAATTAATTGAACCTGTAGTTAACACAACAGGTAAAAACTAGTTCCAGGCTAAATAAAAAATAATCAATCGAGTGAATCGGAATCAGAAAACTAAAATCACTTTACCTTAGAAGATCTTGAAAAATCAATAACTAACGACTCAAGCGTCCCAGAAAGACTAATTAAATCTAGAGATAGAAAAGAGTAATCGAGTTTTGAAACAATGTTTCAAAAATTAGAACAAACAAAAATGGCACTCGACAGCCAACGTCTAAAGATTTTTACTATCGCGTGCAATCAATCAGTTTCCTTACGGGATACTCTTGAAGTAGTCCCAATTTTTTCGGGTAACAATATTTCAGAAGACCAATTCATTGAAGGATGTAAAGAAGCACTTGGTATGCTCCCTACAACTGCGGAAGCTAATTTGACTAGACTCTGCGTCAAAACCAGGGTCAACAGACTCAGCGCCAATGGTCAATGGAAACCTCAGCCTAGACAAGGACAGTGAAAGCAACATCCAAATAACAGGTCATTTCAGGACTCTCCTATTAAAGATAAAAGTAATAATAACAGAAACCCCACTCCAATTCAAGAAGAATGCAATTATTGTAAAAGAATAGGACAAAATATAAACGAATGCCGTAAAATAATGTATAAGCAACAACAACAACAACCTGCTGGATACCAGCCACAACATTCAGGAAGCCAGGGAAATTCTAGGCCCCTGCCCGCAAAGGGTGCAGCGAGGATGGCTTTGTAAGAAATGATTTTACAGCACCTGACACCAAGGAAAAGCAAATAAAAATAAATGCAAGCTCCAGTAATTTAATTTGATCCATTATTGCTTCCTCATAGAGGGAGGTTTGTAATGACCTAAATTTTCAAATATACTTTTTTGACATATTTTGATATAATTCGACTCCAGGAGCTCGAAAATAAAGTTTTTAAAAAATGTCCGTGTGTGTACGTGTGTGTGTAACTTTTCTTCTGTTCACCATATCTCGAAAAGTAAAAGAGCTATGATCATGAAATTTGAACGAAGTGTAGCTCGGATTGATATCCAGGTCTGATAGGATTCTGAGCTAGATCGCCCATTTAGAAATAGTTTTTTCTTGTGTTGAGAGTATTAAAAAGAAAAATTTTACCTTGTTTATATAAGAAAAACTTTTTTGATATTCAAAATACAAAAACACGATATCTAGCTTATTTGTTCACGTCTATGAAAAGCATCGGTCGACCTTTTGTTGAAACTTTTATGACCTACCAGTACCGATTTATGAAGTTTCAAAAAATGGTGTATTCTGTTTATATCAGAAAATTTTTTTCTATATTCAAAATACGACAATATTAAATGTAAAGTATTTGTTCGCGTCCTTGAGACGCATCGATTGACGTATTGATGAACTTTTCATAACCCACCAGAACTGATTTATGAAGTTTCAAAAAATGGTTTATTCTGTTTATATGAGAAAATTTTTTTCGATATTCAAAATACGACAATATTACATTTAAAGTATTTGTTCGAGTCCTTGAGACGAATCAATTGATCTATTGATGAACTTTATATAACCCACCAGTACCGATTTATGAAGTTTCAAAAAAATGGTTTATTCTGTTTATATGATAAACATTTTTTTGATATTCAAAACACGACAATATTACATGTAGAGTTTTTGTTCGCGTCCTTGAGACGCATCGATTGACCTTTTAATGAACCTTTTATGACCCACCAGTACCGATTTATGAAGGTTCAAAAAAATGGTTAATACTTTTTTCATATTAGAAGTACTACAGTACTGTCTCTGGAGTGTTTGTTTGCATCTTCGAGACACGTCGAGTGAGCTATTGACAAACCTTTCTATGACCTCTTATGATCTAGCAATACCGTTTTGTAACTTTAACATATATATTTTTTATCTTCTTGGCATAAGGAAAACTTTTTTATTATTGGGAATACAACTATTATGTATATTATCATATATTTGTTCGCGTCTTCGATACGCGTGGATTGATCTACTGGCGAACTTTTGAAGACCATTATTGATTAATCAATAGCTACTCAGAAAGTTTTGAGAAAAGTTACATTGTTTCAATGAGGTTTTAATTTGAAATATAAAACTACCGTAGGTTAGAAAGTTCTTCATTGTAACAGAACACATAAATTTACATTTTGATGGGCCCTCTGATTTTCTGAAAATAACATTTTCGAAAAGACAGAAACATAAGCTTGAAAAATATTGAAAGTATACATTTTTTCTTTTGTTAAGGAAAACCTCCCTCTATGAGGAAGCAAATTTATTTGATACTTATGAGGAAGCAAAATGCTCATAAAATGAGCACAAATAAATACACCCATAGTTAATACGTCCATAGTACTTCGCAGCCGTATTATATCTGCTGATGGCCTAAAAATCCCGGCTTTTATGACGATAGACATAGAGGCAGGTAGAAATTTACTAAAATCAAAAATTCTTGCTAATTCAGTAGTTATTAGTCAAACCGAAATATTGAGGCTCACAGGAGTAAATATAATTCCACTATATACTTTAGATCACATTTAATTGAACATTTTTGGATATATTACAAATTTTCATTTAATACCAAACAGTACCAGTAGAAGAAGATGGAGTTTTAGGATCCAAATTCTTTGTTAACAATAATGTCAATAATTTATATATGTAATGCACTTGCCCGTGTAGAAATGAAAACAGGGGTCCGACCGGGACCCGGACGGATATCCCCAGTTTTAACCGAGCGCCCGATTTTAACCTGGCTAAAACCTTCACGGTACACCGGTCGGATTCCGGCTTCAATCCCGGTCGGGATCTGGTCGGGTAATCCGGCCACAGAGCTTTTAAGGCTCATCGTAAAGAACACGGTAAACTTTAAAAGTCAAATAATATTAACAAATTATTGCCAGGAAAGTGGAGTAGAGTGTCAAACATTGATTTTAGTTTTATTTTTGAAACCACGTGGTTTTTGCGGTTAGGAAGGAAGAAAGGAAAAAATGAATATACAACATTAAACTTTAATTTAGAATAATAATTATGCGTGCAATAAGTGGGGTTTTCAAACTGATTATTGAAATTAGTTGAATTTAATTACGGATGACGATTTTATTTGCGAACTTCGAGGAGACGATGCGACGCGAGTGCAATGTGCAATGTGCATTCTCGTTCGAGGTGAAAAACTGAAACTTACTAAGTGTCTACGCAGACGCCAGGCGCAGAGGGCGCGAGAAATGACGGTAAATTTGAAAGTGTACAGACTAAAAATCGTCTGAAATTTGAGAAAATTATAAACATTGTAACAATTCTGCTGTTGCACATTGCAGAATCGATAACATTTTTATTTAATAAGTTAAAATATTGGATAAAATTAAATGTTCTTTTTAAGAATTTGAAAAAGCTAATTTTTTTCCCTGATCTAATAAATCTTCAAATTATACTTCTCAAACAATGATTCATCTAGCATCCTTAAGTAAATCTTTGATAATGTCATGGCTCTTAAGAAATGTGTAAGTTTTAGAAAAAAGTGCCTTGACCAGTGCCCGGTCGCTCCCGACCATGAAATCTAACCAGAATTGGTTTGGCCAGTAACCGGCCGGTTCACGACTAGGTGATTTGAGAAAAATGTAGCCCGGTCGGCTCCCGACCGGTTCCTGAGCATGAAACATAACCAGAGGTAGCCCGACCGGGATCCAACCAGAAACCTTGTTGCAGTAGGACCAAACGCGGCAATTTCTGCACGGGAAATCATGACGGAAATTCTTATCTAAAAGTAGCAAACAGCCGCACCGATCTCGTAAAAATTTCAATTTCATTAATTACTTTAGAAGACATTGAAGAACTTGAAATGAGTAAAATAGAAAAGATTACTGTCAACCGGGACGAATAGGTACAATTTTTTACAAAACATGACTTAGACGTGATGTTGAAAGTTCCTACATTGTCTCCAATTCTTAATAGCCGTTAATATGAGTTCTTCATGGTGACAAGATAAAATATATCACAGATATCTCTAAACAGAAAAATTGTTAATAAATGTATTGAGATAGTAGGTAGTTGTAGCGATTCACCCCACGATTGGGCGAATCGCTACACTTAAAGTTTTCAACTTATTTACAGCCTATAAAAATCTTTTCCATAGTTATTTGTATTTATTCAAGAAAAGTCCCTAGGGCTAAGTAGCCCTCTAAGGAACAGGATAATACAGGGTCATTAAAAATTTGTGCAACCATTGATCGGCAGAAAACTTGATTATTCTCATAATTTAATCTATAAATTGAATTAAATAAATAAATAGATTAAATAATAATAATAATAAATAGAAAGAATAAATAGAATATTTGAAAATGAGATTCTTGAAATGATACAGGGAAAGTGCATTTCTAATATCGTACGGTACTTTATTCCATAACCGGGCACCCCTTACTATTAATGATCTTTGAAGCTGACACGTTCTGTGAAAAGGAATCTTAAGGATTTTATGTCTTTTACGAAGCTTAGACTGTGCTGGAAGGTCTCTGTCTACAAATTAGAATAGGTTGAATGGATACTCAGGAGTTTTTTTCTGAAAAAGAGTGTAGAGAAAATTACCCATAAAAAATTGTCTTCTCTTGGCAATATTAAGCAGACCAGCCTTAAGTCTGTATGCAGTTATGTGTTCGTATTTAGGCAAATTGTAAATAAAACGGACACAGGCATTTAAGGCACGCTCAAGCTTTAAATTCAAGTCGTCGGGTAAATCATCATATACTAAGCAACCGTAGTCAAAATTAGACTCTTAACCAAAAGTATCCAAGTGGACGTAGGTAAAGAGTCCTTATTCCTATATATTTGTTGTAGAATTCTGTACGTTTCCTTGAGATTCCCTGTACCTGTTCCTTCCAGGACAAGGTACGGTTATGAAAATATCCCAGATCTTTAACCACTTCCGAAAACGGGATGGTAAGATTCTCGATACGAAGGGGTGAAGGTTAGAAGGGGGAGAGGGTTAGCTGGACGAGGGAGGCGATAGAGAAGTATAAGGAGCAGTTAGGGAAGGTACGCTTCGAAGGGGAGACGGTGGAAGAGATATGGGAGGATTTAAAAGAGAAAGTGAAAGGGTGCGTGCAAAAGAAGGTATTCAAAGAGAAGAAGAAAGGAATGTTTAGGAAGAAATGTTTAGGAAGCTTAGAGTAGGGATAAGCGAAAAGATAGGGAGTGAGTAGTGGAGGGAGTTTTTTAAAGAATCATTTCAGGGCTCAGATTCAAGGAAGAGAGATGATGGGAGTAGAAGAACGGGGCAGGCAGAGATCGAGGATGTGAATGACGAGGAGATAGAGAAACAGATAAGGAAGTTAAGAAGGTCAAAATCAGCAGGGCTAGATGGGGTGGAGAACGAAGCATGGCTTTTTAGTACACAAGAGGTTAGGGAGAGGCTGAAGGAGGTAGTGAAGAAAGTATGGAGGGGGGAGCGATTCCCACGAGGGTGGAGCGAAGGGTTAATAGTGCCTCTGTGTAAGAAAGGAGACAGGGATAGGCATGAAAATTATAGGGGGATTACGCTAATGAATACGGCGTATAAAGTATACGCGATGGTGGTGGCGGAAAGGCTGCGGAAGGATTTCGAAGGGAAAGGAATATTGCCAGAGACGCAGGCGGGCTTTAGGGCATGAAGGAGTACTATCGATAATATCTACGTTCTGCAGCAAGTGGTGGATAGAGAATTAGCGAAGAAGGGGTCGAGAGTGTACGCGTTTTTTGTGGATCTAAAAGGCGCGTTTCCGTCGGTGGATCGGGGGGGGTTGTGGGAGGCGATGGAGGAGAGGGGAGTGGAGAGAGCCCTGATCGAGAGGGTAAGGGAGATATATTAAGAGACCAAAGATAAGGTAAGAGGAGGACAGGGGATTTCGGAGGGATTCTGGATGGATAGGGTGTTAAGACAAGGGTCTCCGCTTAGCCCAACGCTTTTTGCGATTTTAATTGCGAATATGGGAAGTCAGCTGGAGGCCGGAGTGGTAGGAGGAGTCAGGATAGGAGGGGTTAGAATTTCGTCGCTAGCGTATGCAGATGATATAGTCTTCTTGGCAAAGGTCGGGGAGGCCTTAACGGAAATGATGAAGAGGTTGAGAAGATACTTGGATAAGAACAGGTTAGAACTGAATGCGGAAAAGTCCAAGGTTATGGTTTTCAGAAAAGGAGGTGGAAGAGATAAGGAAGGGGAGTGGAAGTGGAAGGGAAAGGCGGTGCAGGCGGTGAAAGGGTTTGTGTACCTGGTACAGGTACAGGCAGATGATTTTGGAGGGAGAATGAAATTGTTTGACTCACTAGTCATGAGTGTGCTATTGTATGGAGTAGAGTGCTGGGGGTGGAAGGAAAGCGAAGAGGTAAATAGGATACAGGAGATATATGTAAAGTAGACACTGGGGCTGGCAAGGAACACGCCTAATTATATTGTCAGGAGGGAGACGGGGAGAACGAGTGTAGGGATTTTAGCGGGAAGTCGAGCGTGTAAATATGAGGAGAAATTCTTGGAAGAGGGGGAAGGAAGCTGGTTATGGAGTGTTGGTGGGAGAAGGAGAACAGGAGAGCGGGTGGGAAGATGGAGGTTAAAAGAGAAAGGTATTTTAGAACGAATGCACTGCAGATGGATGAAGTGAGAAGGATGCATGAGGAAGGAAGGAAGGTAAATGAGTTGGTTGAGAAAAACAGCATGGGGAGAGAGAGAAGACAGCAGGGGAAGAGCGAATAAGGAGACAAGGTTTAATCGGAACTATGTGTGGATTATGTCAAGGGCGAGAGTGCAATATTTGTGTGAGAAAGGAGAGAAAGGAACTCAGGAGCTTATGGCGAGGATGAGAGACTGGTTGGTGGAGTGTGTAGAGGTGGAAAGGAGTGGGGTAAGCATGGAGGTATTGATGCATGAAAGGGGGGGACAAAAGGGCAGTAGCATGGGTGAAGGGAGTCTTGGGTAAGATGTAGAAGAAGAGAAGGAAGGAGGAAGAGGAATGGAGAGGGAAAGATTGTAAATAGAGGAGGAAGTAAATATAAGTAAATGTAAATATTGTAAATAGTAGATAAGTATTAGGTATTAGTCGCGGAAGCAGAGTTTGGTAATGAGAGGCAAAGCAAGAAAGTAGGGACATGCGAGCGAGGCGAGGCAAAGCGAGGAAGGCAATGCGATAAGAGCGAGCGGCGTTAGAGATAAGGTGTGGAAGTATGTTAGTTTTAAGGGTTATTTTTAAGAAAATTCTGTAAAAAAAATGGAAGTGTAAGCAAGTCAATTTTTTAAGGCCAGCAGGCTAAAAAATAAACGTTTATCTAGTGAAGAAATTGTTCCCGATAAGTACATTTTGAAATCGTCAGCATATTTGTGGTATCTACAATGTTGAAGTTCACTTCCAAGGTCAGAAGTGAACAAATTGAAGAGAAGGGGTGCCCGAATGGAGCCATGAGGAACCCCACTCTTGACCTCTCACCAGTCATGAAGCTCACTACTACTATTGATAATTCTGTGAGACTGATTGTTAAAATAGGGTTTAAACCATTTGATGACAGAGTTTCACACGTTAAAAGATTTCAACTTTTGTAGGAGTAACTTATGGTTGACCATATCAAAAGCCTTTGAAAAATCAAACAGAACAATAATCGTGATCTCCCTATTATTCATTGCTAATTTGAGATTCGTCGTTACTTTAAGGGAAGCAGTAGGAGTGCTACGTTTTGCCCAAAAACATGATTGCATCGGTTCAATGGCCTTAGATATTTCGAAGAAATTTTGAAAGTTGCAGATGAACAAGTTTTTCAAGTGGTTTAGACAGTGCACATAAAATAGAAATTCTCAAATTACGATCTAGATAGGAATATAGGATGGGAATCTATATCGGTTCTTATCATGGATTTTTATGAAGGTTCCTACATGGATGGGTTTGCAATTAATATTTAAGGAGTGCGCAGTAGTTTTCTATGAAAGCTACGGTACGCAGTATTTTTGGGGGGTTTTTAAGATTGCCGACTATGTACCCAAAACTTCCCAAACATATTTGATTAAAAAAAGTTCTAATCCCATGTGAGATTTCATGTAGGGACAATGCATAGGTTTCCATAACGGTATTCATATTAGAACCCATGTGGAAACCCACAAAATATATCCCATCCTATCTCACATCGTAATTTGAGACAGAATTCAAAAAAGGATCCCATATGGGTTCCCACATAGGTTCCCATGTAGTTTACTATGTAGGCTTTTTCAGTAGGGTTTCATATACCTGGCAAGATACCGACCTAAAGCAAAGCATTATAAATATGCAATAGAATAGGAAAGATAATTGGAAGGGCAAGTTTAATCATTTTGAATGACGTTTGATTTAATTTCAAGTATTTTTTCCAGAAGTATTCCAGGTGTGATGTCATCGAAAAAGAAGTCAGACTCATTAAATGTTGAATTAAGAGCGGTAGTGGAAGATGATGATGATAAGTCTGGAATTGGGAATGTAAAAAAAGTCTTCAAAAGCTCATCAGGCGTAAAATTACTATCTATAGATCCGTGCTTGAGTGGGATTAGGTGTAAACGTCTAAGGAGATGCCAAATATCCTCTTTTTTGTCTCTATGTGCAATCTCGTTATAATTTTATTGATTGAATTCATCTCTAATCTTAGTTTGAACTAGGTTCCGGAGTTTACGAAATTGAGCTAGTATTATACTGCTATTTGTTCTTTTTGCAAGTTGGCGCTTTCCATCACGTTCCCTCATCAGATTTTTATTTCGGATATGATCCAGGGGGCAGCTTTATTGAAGTTTTTAGGAACGTTTAGCGGATAAAATTGGTTAGATATGGAGACTAGGTAATTAGTCAAAGCGTCGATTTTATTATTTATATCTGTATCTAGTAATATTTTTTCCCAATCATACGTCATTAGATGTTCGTGGAATGTATGTTCATCAATTTTAGAGAGATTCCGCACCAGTCTTTGGGTTGGTTTTGAATTTAGATTATAGGAAAATTCAAAGGTAATGGTAATCAAGTCGTGGTTAGAGATAAAAGGGATAGCGTGTTGTTCGTAGGGGACAACCTTATAAATATCTTATACAATCATTAAGTCGATACGAGTACTGGAACGATCAGTATTGTGAGTAGCATCATTATGTACAATCGAATGTCCCGAAGAGTGTACCAAGGATGTTAGATATTTAGAATGATTGGAAGTAAAATTTAAGTTAGTGTGAAAATCTCCTGTAAGGATGATGTTATTAAAGTTAGGAATAAATGAAAAAATTACCGATTCAAGCTCTGTGCCATAGGAGGCATTGGGTGGTTTATAATCGACTCCCACTAAACAAGTATTAGAAGCTGACTTAACTTCAACAAAGAGAACAAAGAGACATTCAGACCATTATGCAGAAAAAGACAAACTCCACCACATCTTCTCTCGTTTCTGTCTCTTCGGAAGAGCGAATAGTTGTCAATTGCAACGAGGCTAGAGGGTATATTTGGAGTTAACCATGACACACAAACAGCTTTTTTATGATAGGAAAATGTACTGAAGAAATGCTTGAATTCTAGAAAATGTGCCAAGAAAGACTGGGAATACACATGACAAATGCTTGAGGTATCCATCGGTATATTAAGAGAAACATTTTATAGAAAAACAATTCAAAAATGGGAAGCTCACGCAGCACATATAAAAATTGACTAAGACAGAAAACCATTATCAACACACCCCAAACTAAGTGAGTACAATTCAAATTAGAAAATCGGCAATGAATACAAAGAGGAAATAACAAAACAGGTTAATGAACTTTTAAAAAACAAGGTAATCAAACCGTCACAGTCTCCTTGCAACACTCCAGTGTTCATCGTACCAAAAAAGTTAGATTCACAAGAAAATACAAAATTGAGAATGGTCCTTGACTTTAGAAATTCAAATGAAAAAACAATTACCGAAAACTTCCCTCTGCCATTCACTGTTGATATTTTTGACCAAATAAATAATGCTCGATATTTTTCAGTTTTTGTCCTTGCCACCAGATTCTATGATATACCCATTGATCCAAGAGATTAGCACAAAACAGCCTTTCCGTCACCTAACGGACATTATGAATTTGACAGAATACCTTTCGGATTAAAAAACGGCCTGAGTACTTTTCAACGCTTAATGAATATTTGCTAAGACGGATTAAATGAAACAGAACTCTTTGTTTACTTAGATAAAATTCTTATTTAGAATTCCGAATTTATTTATTAAGTCCCTTGGACTAAAAAGCCCTCTAAGGAACAAATTATACATATGTTTTCAAACAAAATGTACCAACTCTGCTCGAAAGACGATTATGACGCAAGTGAAAAGAAAAACTAATCGCCGATGACTAAAGATGAAATAATATAACATATGATGAATATGAGTAATATATGATAATATAAGCTTGTGGTAGGAATAAGGGATATTATTAGAAAATTAAAGACTGGATTGAATTGAATTGTTGTAATATTAAGGCGTAAAAACGTCGCTAAAAGTTATAAAACTCAACAATTTACAACTTACTAGTGCGAAATTTCAAGAGTAGAATTATCTATGTCAAACAAAATGTTAAAGAACATATTTTTAAAGTCCTAAGGAGAAGGTGCATCCCTAATTGATTCTGGTACCTTGTTCCAAGGACGACCCCCCCCCCCCCCCCTCACCATGAAGGATCTTTGCAACTTATAAGATTTGTGACGTGAAACTGTAAGAACCGTTTTTCTTACACGAAGCCCTAGACTTGCCAGGTAAAGTAACATTTTTGTTTTCAAAAAGATCAAGAATATATTATGGGGTGTTTTTATAAAAGAAATCATAAATTAGATTGCCCATAAAAAATTATCTTCTCTGAGCTACATTAAGAAATCCCACCCGTTGCCGATATAGGGATTACCCTATATCGGCAATGGGCGGGGTTCATATTTCGGCACATCATAGATAAATCGTATGCGGGCGTTAACTGCTCGCTGGAGTTTAGTCTTTAGTTCATCCGTGATATCGTTGTACATAATACACCCATCATCAAAAAATGGGAGGATAAGGCACGTAACAAGAAGAATACGAGTTGATGCTGGCAAGGATTCCTTGCTCCTTTTAAGCTGTTTGAGTACTCTAAAGCTATTACTCGAGTTTTAAAAAATTTGCTCTTTCCAGGAAAGGGTCATATAGTTTAAAATCGTCCGCGTATTTATGACACTTGCAGTGATCAGGATCACTGCCAAGGTCAGAGGTGTACAGACCGAATAACTGACTTCTGATTGGTAGAAATCCTTATAGTTCACTTATTCGTTAGTGATCGCGCTAGGTTAACAATGAATTCGTAAAGCGAAGTTAATAAATAATAGTGAACCATGTTTACCAATTGATATTAGTGAAACTTATACTAATTTATTAGTAAAATACTTACTATTTCAAAAGTAAAACTTCAAAGTATTACTATTTGGTTAGTGAAACATACATTTAATAATTTAACTGGTTCAATCAAACTCTTCAATTCTTAGGATTTTTTCCCAATCGTAGGTCATTAACTGCTTCTGAAACTTACCCTCCTCTACATATGCAAGATTTATTTTTTGGGCTTGACTACAGTGTTACGTCATAGAAAACGCAAAATACTTTCCTTTATAATTAGGTTCCTCGTTTTAGTTGAGATCGAAGATCTCGCACAGGGAAGAGGAAAGAGTAGCCAATAAATAAGTTATAGATACGTTTCAACAATTTACTATAAAAATCAGAATTAAAACTTATTGATTACTGAGAGTTTAACACAAGAAACTGAAGGGAGACTTGTAGACTTTTCCCTAATCCTTGGCCAGCACCTGTAAAATAAAGGAGACTCATATATTATGGCCCAAGGGAGTTGGATAAATGAAATTAGAGTTATTAGAATTAGGATTTACCGTTTATTAATTCGATTGAAGAATCAAATGAAATCTAGATGGTCTTTGAGATCTTCGTGTAATAGCGTGGAAGAAGGGATTGTGCACTTTGATGTGAATTAGATATCCAAAGTTAGGTATATCATTAATTGGGTTTTAAAGAGTTCCAATAGTTGATGATAAACAATAGTGGGTCCAATTCAGGATGGAATTGGTTCGAAGTATTCCAAAGATGGAAAATCCCAGATTCGGGTTTCCCAGTACACAATACTGTCACAAGGGCACACATACTAAAACGCAAGAAATACCGGTTTGAGACACTAGACACTGGCCAGTCGAATCGGAGAGAAACGTAGAAAATAGAGAAGAACTGAACTGAACTATAACTAACCCATGCTGGTCCATTGGGTTTTTATCGGGCCTATGGCAACGCCCCTGCATGCCGGGACGTCGGTGCATACGCATACGTCACGAGTATATATAGATATACTATACGGCTTACAACGTTTTCAGTATATCTATAGATATGTCCTCCAGCCTCCATGTGCTTCTATGCTCTATAGTCTATGCGTATATAACTACATAGTATACGCTAGGGGTTACAACGTTCTTACTATAGTCTATAATCTATACCTCTACTCTCGTGCTGAATATATATAGTTATATTCTACAGCGTACAACGTGCTGACTATATATATATATATGTGTATAGACTGTACGTTGTCACCTCCGTGTAGTTGACCCTACGTTCTCGCCTCCGCTTTTTTCCGTGAAAATATTTGAAATTTATATGCATATATACGTTGAGGGGGGCCTTCTGATCAGGTTTCTCAAAAGAGGGGTAACAATTTTTCATTTTGAAATTTATATATATTTGTGATACTGGATGTACGAAGTGACCTCCTCTATATATAAGGAAGCGCGTTAGACGTTATACGTACTCACCTCAAGCGGTGTTGCCACGTCTGGGAGGTAGAATTCTTACCTGGCGTCCATGTCTCCCAGGTATCTATGTGATCTGACAATTGATTCATAATCAGAGAACCAAGCTCATTTGAAATATCATTAGTTTAGAAGAAATTATTTTTTAAAAAGTTATTTATTATAATATGTCGCTTCAGAGATCTCTCGTAAATTCGTTTTTGGCGCTAATTATGATTTGCTTGCGGTTTTTTAAATTCAAATTTCTATTGATACATGAAATACTAATTTATACTGACAATTAGATGCCTAAATAAATTGTTCAAACAATTTACTATTGTTTTTAGCAATTTTCGCTTAGAATAGAGTTCGAAAGTCGCGTTTTTTTTTTAAATTGCACTTTTTGTCCAATTTTCAATAAGAGCGAGTTGATACATAATTTATGTTGATAAAAAAATTGTTTAACATATTTGTTATTATTGTTAAAGATATTCTCTTTCAATAATGCTAGAAACCGCGGTTTTTTCTAAAACTTGTAACTTTTTGTCCACTTATCACTTGAAATGAGTTAATATTCATTTTGGTTCAGAAAAAAATTGTTTAAACAAATTACTATTGTTATTAGCTATCTTCTCTTAGATAAATGCTAGAAAGTTGCGGCTTTCTCTAACATTTTTGACTTTTTTCCTAATTTCTGATTAAAGTAAAGTAATATTCAATCAAATTTAACAACAATAATTGTTCGAACAATTTATTATTATTGCTAATGATATTATCTTTGCTTCATGGTAGAAAGTTGCTGTTTTTTCTGAAATTTTCAACTATTTGTCTATTTTTCACCTGGAGTGACCTAATAATCATTTGAGTTGAGCAAAAATAATTGTACGAACAAATTATTGTTGTTTATAACTATCTTCATCTATATTATTGCCAGATAGTTGCGGTTTTCTTCTCAAATTTTTAACTTTTTGTCCACTTTAAACTTAGTGAGGTGGTAGAACTAGGTCATTTAATGACTTGTGAAAGTTTTGTTTTGCATTACAACAAGAAGTTTATTGTAAAACGTAATAGAAAAATTTGGAGTTGCAAATATTATAATGTTAGCTCCGGAAGGGGAAAGGTGGGGATCCTTCCTCGGAGAAAATGCGTCTCGTCGGAGACAATATACAATTGAGGTTAGTCAAAATTTGTTACCGGAAATTTGTTTCAATACACACAAAAAATACATTTTTTCGGTTAAAAAAAAATGATATTCAGATGTGTCGCAAGCCCTTGAAGTTTAGTACGTATTTCCTTCAGGAAAAGAGACGTTTTTGTACATTTTATTTAGAATCGTCAATATTAACTGAATGGAGTTGAAACTCAATACTTCTCTTCACAAATAGCCATAGAATACAAGTCAAATACATTCATTATCAAATATCACCCACCTAAGTCTGTTTTATAGGGTCCCAAAAAAACCGATACGTGAAAAAATGGGTTTTGCGAGTTTTTAGCGCTAATCATGATTTTTTGGGGTTTTTAAACAATGCTAGACAATTCTAGTTTGTTTTTAATTTTTCATTTTGTGTTCAATTTTCAATTAAAGCCAGTTCAACGAACATAATTTTTCAAATAATTTTTAATTGTTTATAACTATCTTCACTCAGATAAGTGCTAAGAGTAATGTTGGAAAGTTTTTTTTTGTAATCTTGATTTTGCTTTGACTTTTCAGTGATGAACAAATAACATGTGAACCTCAACAAAAATAATTTTTGAAATGATATTTTACTTTTTTAAGTGAATTATTTTTGCTCTTTTCGCAATGTTTGAAAAAATTATTCACAAAAAAGCTATCTTACACAAGAGACACAAACAAGGAATGAAATAGAGTAGGTGGGAGGACTAGGTCTGCATATGACTTGTAACAATTTTGTGTTCAATTATAACCAAAAGTTCATTGCAGAGCGTAGGAGAAAAATTTGTAATTGAACATATTTTGATATCAGCCCCCCCCCCCCCCAGCAAAATATACTCACGAAAAAAAAGATTGTTCAAAATATGTTTTTCTCTCATGTTTATATAGTATTCGTTCATAACTAACAAGGCAAAGCAAAGTCAACCATTTCAGAAAAAACCGGAACTTTCTAACACTTATCTGAGAGGAGATAGTTTTTAAAAATAGTAAATTGTTTAAACAACTATTTTCATTAACTTGCATTGATTATCACATCACTAAGTGAAGGGTGCCAAAAAGTTAAAAGTTTCAGGAAAAAAGCGCAACTATCTGACATTAATATATATGATATTAATATAGTTTTCAAACTAGAATGAAAAGATCTATCAGAGTAGAAAAGAACATGTAAAATTTCTATGTTGTTTTAGATACTGCACATATCGATTTTTTCCTCTCGATAAATTCTTGATAAAGGGCATCACAGGTTTTGAAGGTTCAAATACTCCCATCTTTAGAATGAAATTTTCTTTAAATTTGTGAAATACGTGTCGTCTAAAATCCTTTAAAAAAAAACATATTTCTTGCAAAAATGATTCTATGCCTTGAGCATGCACGGCCTGCCGTCTGGAAATTAATTCAGCCAACTAAAATAATGATACAATATTACATACATATTGAAAATGGTAATTTAGTTACACTATCAAATCATTTAAAATTGCAAGATTTGCTGAGTTGTTTGGTTTCAATGGTAAATACAAATATTTTCTGATTTTTTCCAATTTAAATGGTGCAATTTAAAAAATTGGAAGCATAGCGATCTTCTTTTGCATTATATTTAAAAATTTCCAACGTAATAATATTTAAACTTTTAGTTGAAGATTTTCACGAATGAATCATTTCAAATATATTTGATTGGAAGATTCGAAGAATGAATAATGATTCTGAATGAAGTGTTGAAAGCTAAACGATTTATATTTAAAAAGTTAGAAATTATATGTTACTTAGAATCAAAACAGATGAAAATTATTTGATATGAAATTGACACCTTGGTAATTGAATATATTTTTTGAATTCTGACTGGTTAAAATTTTAGAGTTCCCGGTTCTCATGTTGAACGCTGAATTTTCCATCTTTCTCTTTCAACAGTATTAATTTTGCAATTGAAATTGAATTGTTAAAATTTAGGAAAGTATAGTTGACAATTTGCAGAATATTAATTTTGAGAAGATTTTAATACACTTGAAACAATTTAAAATTTAAAGGTGAAGAGTATAAAAACGTTATAATATCGCAACTATAAGTAATTGAAAATTGGATCAGTTCTAAATGATTTGAGATTTGCTCAATTTTCAACGCTCCGTATTAGAAATGTTTTTATTTTCATTGTTGCGTGCTCAAAATTACTTTATTTCTTACATTTTTTTAGAATAATTCAATTGTGAAAGTCTATATAATTGAAAATTTTTTCATCTTGTACTAACAAATTAAAATTCTGAAATTTGAGAAGCTTTGACTTTGAACAATTCAATTCAGTTTTTCAGTTTCTAATTGCAGGATTATAATCACTTTTAATTTTTAATTGTTGAAATTCCAAAGTTTGAAATTTTAAATTATTAAAATTTGAACGCTTCGAATGATAAATAACTCAACTCGAATTTAGTTGAATTTTATATGATCTAATTTTCAAAATGTTAATCTGAAATTATTCAGTTTTTAACAGTTTTGAATTGTCCCGTTCTCGAAATTTTAATCTGAAATCTTTCGATTTCGAGGTTCTTCAATTAGAAATAAAATTTTTTAATTATGAATGCTTTGAAGTAGTACTGAAACAACGAAAACTCCTTTCTAATGAAACTGTCCAATTTTGGAAAGTTTCTTTCTAAATTTTCCTATTTCGAGAGCATCTGATGAAAATTTTTCCGAATGCTTTTAATTAGGAATTATTAATTATTGTTTCGAAAAATTGTTAATATCTTGATATTTGAAGAAATTTAATAACGTATTTTCAAATTTCTTCAATGTTATGAAATAAAAAATCCAGGCATTTACAGCTAGTTCATAAAAAATGCACGTTCCCTCTTAAAATATTTTTGAACCTTTTCGCTGATTGCTTAAAATAACATGTCCAACGTCTTCAGTATATAGATATAAAAATAGTCCCAACGGCTAATATAACACAAATTTATTCATAATACTTTAAATTCACCTATTCTTTATTTCCATCTTAGGCTTTCGGTTATAAGACATTTACGATTTTCTTTCCGACAACAGATTTTTCAAAATTGCACTATTTTAATTTGTAACACTTATTAACTAAACATTTTGAAGAGAACATTCGAAATTAAATATTCTCAAATTAGAATATTAAAAAATGGACAAATCTACATCTCAATCGTATACTGACTACTGTTGCAAATTTTTATAGTTTCCCAACAGAAACTTCAATAATTCTTGATATATTTCAACTTGAATATCGCTTGAAAATTGAATATATTATGTTGAAAGAGTGCTAAAATCATCAATTTGAGAGAAATGTAATTTTCTTTATTACTAAATATATATCATCCATTATTCAGTTTTATAGTATACGCTGAAACAAATAGAAATTAGAAGGATGATCTACAAATATTAGGGGGTTAAACCTAGATATTAAAATTTAAAAATTAAATTAAAATTTAAATTTAATTTTTTTTTTCTAAACTAAATTAAATTAAATTGATTAATTTTAAATTAAACGAATTGAATTTAAAAAGATTTTAAATCCAAAGTTTGAAACAGAATATACTGTTGGAACTCGATTTGAACAAAACAATAGGTACCCAATAGGGCTGTTGTTTTTCCTTTTGGAAGGTGCAATATTTCAGTTGCAGTTTATGGCGAGGGGGAAGGGTTCCGGCATGAAGGCGACATTGCCACCTCAGGTAGTGCACCTGTCTCTTCAAAAGTGTCCAATTTTGTGGGACACGATGGCGATTTCAAACCATCTTCAGTCTTACAGGGATTTGTGAGATTCGTCACAAATCCGAACCTATTCATTTCTATTTACTACTTTTTACGGTAAGCTCGGCAAATAATAAAATTCTTCTCCAATTTCCCAGTAGAGTGGGTCCAAAATAAATACTTTTGGAATTTGATATCGCTACAATGCGTAAAATTAACGTATTAGGGTTCTAAAGAAGTATAATTAATTTGAAATCGATCCACGTGCAGCTTGGTTACCCGTGCGCGAAAAAAAGGTTGAAAAATTTTCTTATTTGCAGAGTTTTAGACTTTTCTTGAGGTTTAATTTTCTTTGCATACCTAAATTTCAGAAAAATCTTCTTAATTTTTTGGAGATTCAAATCAATCATTTTTCTGAAAAATAATTCCCATTTACTTTTTAAAATCTTGATTTTGGTATTTAATGAAATAATCTTTATAACTTGTGGATTAAGCCGAAAACTATGTCACTTGTCCGAAAAGCTATAAAAATAAAAAGGGTCTTTTCTTCTTTTCTCTCTCTCTCTCTCTTTCTCTTAAAAATGGGAGGAAACGATCTCTAAAATATTTTCATGCTTTGAGAGTTTTCGAGTTGAAAAATAAATTTAGTTTGCCTCGGTTCTTTGAATCTTCACCACGTAATTTTTGTTAGCGATATTTTCATTTAAAATAGTTGTTCCTTTTCAATATAAATTTAAAACAAAAAGTTCCGCAATTTTTCGTTACTGTTTTCTTTCAAAAATTTTTTTTAATCAGTGTCGGGGTTAATAATTTTCAGGTCATAATAACCATCTTTCTTCTTTTTAATTTAAAATATTCTTTGAATTTTAAATTCTTTTCTAATTCTTATTATGAATAATAATGTTTTGTATACCTTTGTCAATATTTCACTAATGAATACAAAATTTTGATTAATTAATCCTTTTTTAAAGAAAAGTGATTAGTGTTGTGTTTGTATATGTGTATGTGAGTGTACACATGTATATATATATATATATATATATATATATATATATATATATATATTATATTATTTTTATCGGCAGGTATTATGTTTCTGATTTTTCCAATTGGCATAATAATATATTTTTGTCATACCTTTGTAGTTTCCTATAAATAATCCCTGATGAGGGAGTTTAAATTGACTCCGAAACATGTTGGTTCCTTGGTAGTATAAAAAAGACGGATAAAAGAAAAAGTGAGAGGTTGGTATTTTTGGTTGACTTTTTCTCCTTTTCTCCCTCTTTTTTCAATTGGTTATTTTTGTCTCTAATGAGCCGAAAAGTGAGGTGGTCTAGAAATCTATTTTTTAATTTTGAATCTTTTTCATGCTCATTTTGCATAAAATTATTCATGATAAAATGGATTTCTGTTCTATCTTAATTTGGAAATTGTTAAATAGAGACACTAAACAAAAGATTCGTTCCAATTTGTAGGGTTTTGTTCATGAATATTTTCTGATTTCTTTTAATTGAGTCTGAATAATTTGAACTCAATTTCTTGAAAGAAATCTTTTTATTAAAAAATTTGTTTGTAATAAGTTTGCACTAAATATAGCAATTTTAGAAATATATATGAAATATTTTTGGATTATTTCTTTTTCCTATTTGTGAAATTGTAATAATCTAATTGAATTGGATTGAATCACCCAAAAACATATTTCTGAGCACGTGTGAGGTTTTTAAATGTAAATTCAAAATACCCACTAGTCGAAATTAGAATAAAAGTAATTTTTTATTTTATTTTTTTTATTCCTGGGCCTTGTCGATTTTTTTCTGGAGTATTTCTATGCTTAGAAATTTCTGACATGCTCAAGAAAATTATATAATCACAAGTGAAGACGATAATTCTATTAAATGACAATTTCCAAATTTATAAAAACCACTGTAATTGTAATTTCGACTCCTGAGTCTAGCGCATTTTTTTCTCGTGTATTACTAATTTTAAGAAGTCCAAACATAGACAAAAATTCTGAAATTACAGGTGAAAAAAATGTATCATGTCAAATACCAAATTCCAAAATTTAAAAAATGAATTAGACATAAAAATTGAGTCAATTTACAAAAATTCCGAAGTTCTTCAAAAAAATGGTACATTTGTGTTTTTATATGTTTAATGTGGTCGGGTCGCCATTTTGTTTCAAAAAATTAATTTGAAAAGTTTTCCCCCCATTTCTCCACGAAAATTCAAAACATTTTGCAAACTTGAGTAACTATGAGCTCAGTCTCTATCCTGTATTAAATTTTCAAAACGTTCTTGATGCGGCAACATTGTTAATTATAAACAAATTAACATTTTGTTAATCACTCCTGAGCGAAAATACCGAAGGTTTTGCACAATGTTGTTTCTTCTTTTTTTCCATTGAAAAGAAACTATTATATGATTTGCAAAACTAAATACATAACGCAAATGATCGTTTTTAATATAATTGTTACATTTTTTGCAATTCGACTCCTAGAATTTCAGCGAAAATTGCGAAGATTGCGTTTTTGGGTAGAAAATGTTAGGAGTGTCGTGATCTAAAAATTATCAAATTTAAAAAACGTTGTTTGGCCGGCAAAAATATTAAAGTTGCAATTGAACAACTTAGTTACTTTTGTAAACTAGCGAAAAATTACAAACATTTTGCAAATCGCACTGAGTGATAAATAACTTATTATCAGCTATTTTCTAGATAGAATCACGGTTTGGACTCAAGAAAAAATTACAGAGGTGTATTAAGAAAATAATCATTTTAGAATAAAAGATTGAAGAAATTACAATACGCAATTGCACAGATGCTCCAGCAATAATTAATTGTACACTTTTACATATTTAAGATAGTAAGCAATAATTGTTGAAGGTGATCGAAATCTTAATACAAGAACTGTATTTTTAAAAACGATTTTTTTAAGAATGTTCAAAAACATTTTCTTTTAATTGAATCATAGGTATAGCAGAGTTTTAATAAATTTTTATTAAATTTATAATAATTATAATATGTATAATGCTATGTATAATATTGACGATATTCCAAAAAATCAAATATTATTATAAATGACTCATTTAATTTATTGTAATTATTTATTTATTGCGTAAAGGATAATTAAGCCTAAAGTATTAATTATTTGAAATAATAAACAATCATTATTTCATAGTCTAATCGCAAGTCAAATCATACAAACGCTATTATTCTCAATGATTTATTGACACATCAAGTACTTTGAATGTTTAAAAATTGTACATGTTTTATTGAAATAAATATTGGGATGTGATGAATTGAATTGCATATCCGACAGAATGGAAGAAAATATAACTTTTAGATGGCCGAGGTATTAAGGCGTCGGGACAAAGTTACAACAATATAATAGGAAGTTACATCAGAAGTTCGACATCCGGCGTATGTACAAGAGATTTGCGGAAACTCATTTCTTCTTTTTTTTGTTTATAAAAACTTTTTTATATTTTCAATCTACTGGAAAATCTATATATTGGACGTTTATCGTATAAAAAATAATTGTATTATTTAATTGTTCATTATTTTTTTTTATCAAAATAGCCGATCTGTCTAGAAACTAGTCGATCCGAGCGTTACATCCCAGTCTAGTCACTGGACAGTCAGCCTGTGGCGCGCCAGTGTGGACTCAAGGCGGAATAGACAGAAACAATACAGCGCCACCAAATTTTTTCAAACGGGGACCGACAACAATATTGAAATTGCAATTAAAAAAATTAGGTACTTTGTTAAACTAGCCAAAAAATACAAACATTTCAAGTCCCGGAAGTTGGAATCACAACATTGTCATATCGATTTGGGCGCTATGTTATAAGTGAGTGCTTATTTTGTGCTAATTTATGCTGCAGAAAAAAATTTTGTGCCCGGTAATTTTGGTGAAAAATATGTAGTAATGCAAGCTTCAGCTGAAGCCACAACTCCGGTACGCGAAACTCGGAAACTATAAGTGGTATCAAATTCACTTTTGCGCAGGAATTCAGTGCTAATTAAGTGCTCTGGATTCGTGCTATGCACAAAATCCGGGCACTTTTTTTTTAACAAAAACGTGTAGACATGCTGGATTCAGGTGACTCTTGTATGTGACACTCGGCAACTATAAGTGGAATCACATTGTACTTGGCGCAGGAATTCAGTGCTTATTTACTGCTCATATATGCCGTAAAAACTAAATTTTGTGCCTGGTAATTTTAGTTCAAAACCTGCAGTAATGCTAACTTCAGCTAAAGCCACAACTCAGCATGTGAAACTCGACAACTATTAGTGACATAATATTTCGGTGATTTGAATGTTGAAAACTTGAAGTACGTATAGTTGCCTTGAAATAATAATAAACGTGATATAATTTCCATATAAGTTTCAGATATCACGCAGTCCTTTGAAAACATAGAATCGTACATGAGGATTATTCAATTGGACGTTTTCATAATCCATTATCATGAAAGAAATCTAAAAAAGAGAGAACTCATGGAGCACTCTTGGAGTGAAAAGATTTTTTTTATCAATAATTGATTAGACATTCGAGTATTTTTTCTTTAGAATACGTATCTGAAGGCAAAAATGTTCTATCTTCTCGCGTTTTTCATAAAAACAGGTTTAAAAAGCGAAAATGACCTGATGTTTACGCAACATGGTTTTTTGTTTTTTATGTGACACTGAACATTGAATTTTGAACATCTCCGAAAATATTGCTACTACGAAATAAATAATGTCAAATTTCCGAATCAGTGCCAAAAATACATAAATAAATGACATAAAATTCAAATAAATAAGAATTTTATATGTTTTTGTGACGTACTGTAATACAATATAAATTATTAATAATAAAATTATTTTTAAAAATCTGCACGCTGCATGGGTGCGCTTCTTTTAGGTCTCGCGCTTTGCGCTCAGTATTTGTTCTTCCGCCGCGTTTGTGCATAAACCGCTACAATTACAGATCGAACCTTTAAGATCTGTAATTTGGTGATTTCGCCCGGGACTTCTGTTTTGCGTGAAAGTGTTTGCCGTTAAGAATTTCACTGTACCTAGCTTGTGTCGTTTTTTCATAAATTCAAATTTGTGGTTTTTAATGTAATTTGTTGCCATTAAAACGCAAATTACGAGCCTCATCAAAAACTGATTAGAGAAAATTTCTAGATTTTATTTAGGCAAAAAATTTAGCATTCAGCATTTAATTCGATCTTGCGTCATTATTCCAAAAATTAAAATCTTTCTTTTCAATGTCATTTTTCACAATGAAAATAAAAGCAAGTGGTCTTTTATTGTTCAAGCAATATGTACTTGTTCAAACGACGTATTACGTTATAAACGCGAATTATTGTCATTCCTGAATTCTTTGGCCTAATTAATAATTGTGAATATCCACCTCCGAACATACTTGTTATATTTATTTATTCTTATTTATAAATGTACAGAAATTAAATCTGTTCATCTTAAATTTTTAATTTAACGATTAAACACAATCTGGAGAAGGATGGCAGAAGATATAAGCTATGTAGGGAAGAGAAAATCTACGGGGTGGATACATAATTTTAAATAAGGAACAATACTGAAAAAAAAATACAAATACTAATAATAATGTATTCTTAGTAAAATCTAAAATAAGAAACTTATATAAACAATAAGAATTATCATTCGAAAAAAGAAGGAGAAAGGAAGTTCTAGGAAGTATTTTTGAATGCGGATACACGGATAAAAAGAAGTTCGCGAAATGTAAGGCTTGCTCTGCACAAAAGTTGGAAATTATAATGAAAATAATGGATGGGAATACAACTGGAACTACCTGATATTTAAAAAAATTCCATGCTGAGGAATACAAGAGAGCCTTTTCTGATAGTGCAGACCAGCAGCCTAAAGAAGTATTATTAATAAGCATTTAAACATAATATAATTCAAATTTTACATTCTATCACTTTTAGCAAGAAATTCAATAATTTTAAAATGCATTTTGGATAATTTTTCAATATCAATAAATTTCAAACAAATTTATATTTTTCAAAGAAATGAGAAGCCGAAAAATTAATTTGTACTCTCTTTGAAGCCTGTTTCAATGGAAATATGATTTTTGTAAGAATCTTAAAAAACATTACTTTCAATAAAATAAATCTTTTTTTGACAAAAAAAAAAAAGTAGTAAGCAACTTTCTACATTATTTTTTTCATACAGTAAATCGAAGATTAATATTATTAGTTTGAAACTAGCTGTGATTTCGATATCGAGTGTTTCCACTTTGTTTGTATTTATAATTATATGGTGCTCATTTCACGAGCACTTTGCTTCCCGTTAGCAAATATATTTGCTTCCTCATAGAGGAAGCATTAGTTATTTTTTTCAATAATATACAAACCAAAGTCTTCATTTGCTCAATTTAAGGATAGAAATTTACAAAAAATACGAAATTACAAAATCATACAAAAAATGTTTTACATACAAAGACAAATCAGACAAATCAAATCTTGTATTCGAAATAATAATTTTTCGAGCTGGAAAAGGGAAAGGAAAAGTTCTGTCGCGCCCTATCCCTTTCCCAGCTTTATGATTTCCTTACAAAAATGGCCAGAATTACTCTATTTGAGAATTTATTACCAAGAAGTCTTTTCTATTCCTGCGTCAACTTTGAATTATGTCGATGAAAAAAGTTTTTCTGTTTAAAACTGATGATTCAGATATTATAAATGAGCATAACTTGACAAATCTTCAATAAAGTGTATTATTATTACAGATCAATCGATTCGCTTCGAATCAAGGAATCTTCTCCGTTCTTGCATTAATTTTGAATTATGTTATTGAAAAAAGTTTTACTATGAAAAGCCGTGCTTTCAAATATTATGCATTACCATAGCTTCCTTACTCTTCAGTAAAATGTATCAATGTTATAAGAATATAAGTCAATCGATTCGTCTTGAATCAACACAACTTTTCTATTCACACATCAACTTTAAATTACGAGAATGAGAAAACTTTTACTATAAAGAATGATTTGAAAAATATATAAATTACTATAACTTCCCTACTCTTCAATCAAATGTATTGATATTGAAGGGCACTCGATTCGTCTCAAACCAAGGAATCTTTCATATTGTTGCATCAACTTTGAATTATGTTGAAGAAAAAAGATTTACTTAAAAAAAACCGTATTTCCAAATATTATGCATTACCATAGTTTCCTTACTCTTCAATGAAATGTATTAATATTATAGGTCAATCGATTCGTCTCGAATCAACTTCGCTACTCTTTAATGAAATTTATTAATTTAATATGTCAATTGATTCGTCTCGAACCAAGGAATCTTTTATATTATTGCATCAGCTTTGAATTATGCGAATAAAGAAAGTTTTACTATGAAAATCCGATTTTTAACATATTATTGAGTGCTAAAAAGGAAAATAAGCCCTCCATATTTCATCGAATTATCTGCAACCGTTTTCTAGTTATCGTGTTCACAAAAAAGCGTGACATCCATACACACATCCACACACACATCCGGACAATTGCTTAGAACATTGTATTAGATAAATAAATTAGGGAGGGTTAAATTGAATTAATTTACAAATTTTGGAAAATGTTACCATTACAAAGCTTCCTCTACGAGGAAGCAAAAAGGAAATTCAGTCTCTCAAGATGAAAAATGTTACTTTTTCTAAATTTAACAACAAAATAAAGTAGCATTTAGACCGAATACATTCTAAATCGGGAAGGCTGTAAAGCGTGCATGCTGAAGTCACAAAATCGTTTCGAAACATAATATTTAGTTGTGCCACTTGAAAAATTAGGAAAAATAGTTTCTTAGACCTTTTCTTCATCTTGCCTCTTTTTCAAAATGTTCGCTTAAGTTATTATTATTCAAATCGGCTGTAGTTGTATTTTTCTCAATTGAATGACTTTAAAACAATTAAAACATTCTCACTGTTCATGTTGATATAATATTATTTTAATTATTTTAATTCAATGGGCTACAATTGTTTTTTTTTAAATTAAATTCAATTGGAACAATTAAAACATTATATTTTGTAATATTTTCTAAAAAAATGTAATGTGTAAATCTATAAGTTGAAAAAATTTTGTTTACGAAGTATTAGAAAATTGCATTGTTACAAGAAAAAGACAGTTGTAACCGAATTTATTGCATTTTTAGCGAAAATTTCCAAAAAAAAGAGGCCAGAGAAGAAAAGTGTTTGCAAACTTTTTTTTACAATTTTCAAGTGGAAGAACTTCACTTTTTCAAATATCGTTTCGTTATTGAAAAAATACGAATTTTTATTTTCCATTGAAATAAACTCAATTTTCTCTTCTTTAAGATGTAGGCACAAGATAAATGATTTTTTCGATAAATGTACCCTATTAATACCAACTTAGAAAGAAAATCAAGAAAAAATAAAAAGGTGGCCTCGTTGAGAAAATGAAGGTTGAAGAGTTTCAGAAAAACGGCAACGATTTTTTTCTGTAAAATACATTACCACCTTAAAAATTTGTAATACTCATAACTTAGTCAAAACATTTTTTTGTTCAAATAGCAAAATATGAGTCAACTAAAATCCCTTAAAAACAACATAAAAAAGAACATATTTTGTCTGAAACCGATTTGGTGACTTCACTTCACAATGCCATGAGATCAATGATTTCCTCAACTTCCATGATATCTTTCACTGTAGATAGTTGGACCTCTGTATAAAAATATGTTCGGAATAAACTTTTTTTCATAGAAAATATAAATTCTAAAAACTACGAAACTTGAAAGACTTTTTAGATTTTCTTAATTTAAAGAAAAATGTGATGAAGTTTCTCTAGTCCATTAGTCTGATGTATTTTATGAAACAAAATTTTATATTTTTTTAATATCGCTCAGGTATGAAGGTAAAAGTTAGCTTTAACCTTGAGAAAAGGCCTTTTTACGTCCATCAACTCATTTTCTATTTATATTCATTTAAATATAGCAATATTGAAAATTTTGGAAACGAGCTTCTCGGTTGTTCGGTCAGATCGATCGATTTGACGAAAAGTTCGTTTTAACGAGACGATATGAGATGACAGCTCGATTGACAAGGCGATGAACAAAAATATTTTTTGTCGTTTCTCGGATCGTGTCGCTCGAATGAATCACTATTGCCGGCCGAGCAACGTTTTGCAAATTTCATAATTTTCAGATCCCAACCTCTCTAACAATTGGTACCTCAAAACGCAACCTTCGGAATTTCCGCTGAAATTTTAGGAGTCGAATGGCAAAAAATGTAACAACTTGAAAAACGATAATTTGCGAAATGTATTTAGTTTTGCAAATCATACAACAGTCTTTTCTCAACGAATAAAAGCAGAAACAACATTTTGAAAAATCTTTGGTATTTTCGCTCAGGAGAGATTAACAAAATATTAATTTGTTTATAATTAATAACGTGGCCGCATCATGAACGTTTTGCAAATTTGATACTGGATAGAGACTTGAGTATATATTTACTCACTCAAGTTTGCAAAATGTTTTGAATTTTCGTGGAACAATGAGGGGAAAATTTAGCAATTTAATTGTTTTAAACAAATTGCCGACACGATGACGTTATGCAAAATTTTATTTTATGTTCAATATATGAACAAAAACATACACTTTTTCTGAAGACCTTCGGAATTTTTGTTAATTGATTAGCTATTTCCACCAGTCTACTTTTCACGACATTGAAGTTTGCCACAGATATGGACTTGAAACTTGTGTAAAATCTCACATTTTTCTTACTTTTGAGTTTTTGAAATTACATTTCGAAATAAAAATAAAATGATTTCATATATTTATGTGACAAATAAGTTGAAGTAAAGTGATAATTAAAATATTTTTCAGACGTCCTAAATTTGATTTCGATGAAGGTTGCTCCAACACGGGGTGGATTGGAAAGATTATAATTTTTGACTATTTACCATAAGTGACATATCGTTGGAATCGCCGAAAAACATAGCTTCCTAATATAATATTATTAAATTATTAATTGTAAAATTTAAAAAAATCATGTTAGGTATTTCACTCCTCATTAGTACAAAGGACCCCCTGCAGGTAAGGGTCGGCGAAAGAGAGCTCAGAAGAGCAACCGGTGGGGTGTGGGTGTACCTGAGCCATTGAAACTGGACACTATAAATAGTGCTACTACACTAATATAATTTCGGAGTTCTCGAACAATAAAATTAATCTCTTTTCAGTTTGGGTCCCAGTTAGGAAATTTTCGATCTAATTTATTACTCTAATATTCGAAGCTTTTCAACTTTGAAGACCCATAAAATCAATTTAAATAACAAAATCATTATAAAAATTCAGAGTCTTCTTATATTACTAGGTTCTTATAAACGTATTTTTTTTGTTTATTCAACTTCATTGTCATTCCAGATGTTGGACGATTGTCCAGTTATTCTGATTTTAAAGGCCTCGATTCATAATTTGTTCTATTTTTAATACATTCTCAAATTGATTATGGAGAGAAATATTTCAAAAAACAAAGCCCCAACAAAAACCTCTACCGTGCAAAAAATTTATCAGCTTCAAAAGTATGAATTTGTCAAATAGAACTTGGTGAAAAATTTTAAGAAAAAATAATTATAATAACATATATTTTGAAAGCATATACTTTGAAAAAAATTTCATTTCAGGTCTTTATTTATGAGCGTACATTTTCACTTTGAAGAATTTCAAAATGCAGTAATACTTGAACGACCTTTTATGTTTATTCCGAATTAAAAATGGTTTAATCCGAAATGAAAAAGCCTGCATGTTTCAAATACATATCTACAGGCACACAGAAAATATACGCTAAGCAACACATGACCTCATTGTTCAACAATGCTTAGAAAAAAAAGTCGCATCGAGATATTTTCGAAAAGATTGCAATGGTATTGTCCATTTTCATTTCCGACAATTACTTCGTTTATAACAATTGCAGAACTATGAAAAATAATGTGATTGTCTGAAAATTGTTTAAACAAAGAACGAAAATAACGGCATCTAGATATTTCGGACACGAATCTAGAGGTGTTTTTTATTTCCCGATACGACTCTAATTTTTTTTAAATAATTGCTAATGAATTAATATTTTTAATGCGAATTCTAAAAGGAAAATTATGCTAATATTTTTCACCAAAAGGAGCAAGTTCAGACAAAAAAATGAAATGTTAATCCTCATCGATACATTAACTGCCAACATTATCGTCAAAAAAATTGAGGAGTTGCATTTTAAGCCAAAGAGTTGAATTTTCATGCCAAAAGGACGAACTTTGAACCAACAAGATTATTTTTAGCCAAAAAAGATGAATTTTCAACCATGTAAAATTACTTTTCTTCCATAGGAAATGAATTTTGAAGATTGAAATTGAAAAAAAATCAATTTACTACAAATAGTTGAAATTTTAATTCACAAAAATTAATTTAAAAAAAAAAAGAAGAATTATCAACCAGTTGCATCCAATATAAAATGACGGTTTTTTGACAAAATAGTAGAATCCTCAAACAAAATGATTAATTCCGAACAAACAAGGTTAATGTTAAAACCAAGAGAACAAATTTTCAAGAAACTACATGAATTTTCTACCAAAGAGTTGAATCACAATTAGGGCTACATAATATGAGGGCTACATTTACAACCAAAAGTGCAATAAATATATTTTCAGATAAAAAAATTAAGTTAAGAAAAAGAATTTCCAACAAAATACTTACATTTGCGAAAAAAGTTTAATTTTCAGCAAAAAATATGATTTCTCAACATAAAAGTTAATTAACGACCAGATAGCAGAATTTTTAACTAATAAAGAGATAAATTTCCAACCAAAAGTGGAATAATTAATATTGCAAATGAAAAAATAATTAAAAGAAAAATTAATTGTCAACCAAATAGTTACGTCATGAAATGAATAGTTTAATGTTCAATTAAAAATGTGGAATTTTAAGAAAAAAGTTCATTTACGACGAAATAGTTGAATTTTTAACTTATAAGCGATACATTTTCAACCAAAAGTGGAGTGAAACTTTTTAGATAAAAAATGTATTTTTCCACAAAAACAAAAGAATTTCGAAAAAATAGATATTTTGAAAGAAGTAGTTGAATTTTGAACGAAAAATGTTAATTCTCAACGAAAAAGTTAATTTACGACCAAATGATTGTATTTTTACCTAAAAAAGATATATTCTCAACTGTTGACTCTGCATTATCAACCTGATAAGAAGAATCTATATAAGC